>CM062811.1:638638378-638785867 GCA_031772625.1 Pinus tabuliformis
ATTTGAACCAATGACCTATCGTAAGGAGTGCCTCAATAGTGCACCCATTCACCATCAATCCAAAGCCCCGTCGAAAAAATTATCGACATTTCATACTCTTACACAATTTTGAAATTTATTCTGAATGTACCTCTAATCATTCATCCAAGCTGGTATATTCTCATTTTTTCAAGTTTGTTTTATCATTAAAGTGTTATTCAAGATTGTCACTAGCTTGGTCTCACCACTAGGTATTCAAATGTTTCATATCAAAGTGATGAATAAATTGTGAGGGGATGAGAAGAAATAAGAATGAAGAGATAGAAAAACAAATTCAATAGCATAGTGACATTCAAGGGTGTGGGGTTCAATCGCTACATTTCAAATAAATAATATCACTCTCAAACAAATACTTTATTGCTAAAGTCAACATCTAATTATTAAAACTAAATAATAATAATAATATCAAGACAAACACCAAATTGTTGTGTAAGACACCCTTATTTGTGGAAAAAGAAAATAAAATTTACTTGTAAACATATGTAGCCTAGATCTACCTTAACCCCAGATCTATCAAAAATTGATAGGGATGAAATTTCTTGAGGTGCAAACATATTTTTTTAGTGAAAAGCTTGAGGAAAGGTTTGCAACTTTAAAGATTTGATCCTTCTTAGTGATTCATAGATAGACTAGGGTTAATATGGATCTAGGCTGGTTATATAATACTTAATAATATCCTTATTCCCTCTCTCTATCTCACCCCCCAAACATACACTCTCTCTGCATATCTACCTATCTATCCCTCCCTTCCTCTTGCTATCTCTCTCTTTTCCTATTCTTGCTCTCTTGTCCTTCTCTCTCACCCTCTTCTCTCCCATTCTCCTCTCTCCCTCTCTCCCTCACTCTCTCTCCCTCTCTCCCTCACTCTCTCTCCATCTCTCCCTTGTCACTCCATCTCTCTATTCACCATTCTTCCTCTATGTCTTTCTTATTTCCTCCCTCTCTTTTCCCATCCAAATCCATATCTCTCTCCCTCTCTCTCTATTTGGTCAATTCAATGTCCTTGAATTGGCAATCACAAATTGTCAACCAGGGTGCGTAGACTAATGAACTATAGGTGCACACTGTGCTTAGAAGTTATTCACTAGGTTGTTATGTATTTGTCAAGATATAAACCTAATATGGGGCGATGTTTGTTAATTGTATTAGTGTTGTAATTCTTAGGGATGTTGATTAAGTTTCCTAGGAATTAATCTCTATCCAATTAGTTTGTAGATGATGTGAGGGTGACTTAAGTTAGATTGTTGTGATTTTTTATCTTAAATCTCTTTGTTGTAGCTCCTAAATCTCTAAGTGCAAAAAGAAACCTATTCTATCATCTATGAAGGCATACTATTGAACTCAATTATTTTAGGAGAGGTCTTCTCGCTTGTTCAATTTCTACTCAAACAAAGTAATCCAAGAAACATCTCTTAATTGAACACACTTCAATTATGTTGGATAATAAGAAAAGGAAATAACTCTGCAATATCAGGTATAAAGAAAATCAAAGTTCTTATGCAAATAACAATTCAAGATCATTATACAACATTATGACACAAAACATAGCAATTGAAGAATTAAAGGAAATCAAATTGTATTTGATTAAAACATGCCACTATTTGCAGGGTTCCTCTACATAGAAGTTTAGAGCTTCAAATCAATAGAACGCTTGCACAAAAAAACCAAATTCATTCACACAAAATTCACAAATTGTTCATAAAACATATCATTCAACATGCACCCGAATAATAGTGTGGCCATTAGCTTTATAGCAGGTTTCTTGGCATAAATTTATGAAGATTTTAAGCCTAATATCTCTTATCTGTTGAAAAGTGTGCAACAAGATGATGGAGGTTAGTGGAAAGGAGTTGCCTTCACTAAGTGGGCCCGCGGGCAAATTATGGTGCAAAGTCTTTTTTTTGGATCACAGCAGGAGTGATCACAACAGGAGTGATCAGAGTCTACTTTTAGACTGCTAGTCAAAAATAGAAAAGTCAAATATTATTGTCTCATAATAATATTTAGACTACAAACTTTATCTTATCCCCTTGGAGCACTTCAGTTTGTGTTACAGATGTGGCACATGCAGCTGTCAGAAGGAAATACACTTTCTTTATGAGTCAGTTGAGCTATTGCATGCAGGACATCAGTTGGAACTCATGTGGTTGAGTTCCGTTGAATTGGATGAGAAGTTAATGGAGTTTTGTTCAGTTTGACTTAGTTGAACTAGTTTTATTTAGTCTAACTAATCAACAGACTAAGTGATGAATAGTCCAACTCAGTGCATGTACAGTTCAACAGGGATAGGTGTTAGAGGTTGAGATTGCTATCAGTTGTGACTATAGTTGTGCATGAGATTTTGCACAAGAATTGTATTGAGTATGCCCATGTGAATGCCCAGTAATATAGCCTCTGCTCACATGATTTATAGTGCGGGTGACTTTCTCCAAGGTAAATACGAGTTTGGTTCAGCCATTGTCATTCATTATCTTGCAGGATTGTGCAGTGGAGGCAGGCAAGCAGCGGAGGAGATTTGGAGATCAGATCTGAGTTGTATTGTGTGTAATAGGTGGAGATAGTGCTGGATACTTGTGAGGAGTATTGTACTATGTATTTTTACATGTTCTCAATCAATATAATATACAGATAGTTGGGGTTTTTAGCGAGATGCTTTCCCCGGGAAAATACTGTGTTGATATGTGTGATTGATGCTTCTATGTGTGCATGTTATTGTTTTTGCTTCTGTAAATTGATGATCAAAGTAGAGGAGGTTATGTATTATGCATGTTTTCTACAATAGTGTATAATCAGGATAATCTATGTTGCATAAGTTTCATATTATTCAAAATTTCTACATGGTATCAGAGCAATCTGATTTGTAGAAGAAGTTCTACATGATATTAGTGTTGTATTGATCATCAGATCTATTATTCAGAAAGTGTTTACATTCTATTTCTTCAGGCAGAGTCTGTAATTGGGCCAAGTAGCCTCTAGATTCATCCTTCCTTTGGAAGGTGAGATATCCGGTAAAGGCCCATACAGTCAATCTCTGTATGGTAAATACTTTGTTCTCACAAATTTTAGATCAGAAGAGGTTGAGTTTTTTTGAGCTGGTGGAATTCGAATTTGAAGCAGTGTTTTCTTGGTGTCAAAGTTGAAATGTCTTTCAATGGATTGCAATTGGAGTATGCCCTTGAGGGCAGCTCGAACTATATTTCATGGAAGGACAGGATGGAGGCGGTGTTAGATGATAATGGGTTGAAGGAGTTCATAGATGCGGATGTCCCAAAACCTACTGATGCTACTCAAGTCGGGGATTGGCAAAAGAAGATAGAAAAGTGTCGAAGGATTCCATTGGAGGGTGTGAGGGATCACATTGTGTCCAGCCTCCATGGAAAGCCTTCTCCATATTTGATGTGGAAAACATTGACAGAATTATTCCAAAGCAAGAGTGACCAGAGGAAGTTGGCGCTCAAGGATAAACTCAGAAACATTAGGTGTGAGAATGGAGACAGTATGCCCCAGTATCTCACGAAGTTCACCCAATGCCAATATGAGCTGGGAAGTGTGGGGGTAACTATTGAGGATGAGGATATGGTGAGTCTAGCACTCCTTGGCCTTCCTAAGAGTTGGCATAGCTACTAGGACTCGGTGAATGGAAGGGAGAAATTGCCAAGATGGGAGAGACTTTGGTCGGATCTTGTGCAAGACAAGATTAAACGGCACATGAGAGATAGTTCTTCATCTATGCATGATGAGGATAACTGTGCCTTAGCGAGTAAGGCGAAGAAGGGGAAGGGGAAGGTTTCTCTTTTCGAATCCAGTTTTTCCAATAATGGGGAGAAGGTTGACAAGTCGAAGGTGAGATGCTTTCGTTGTCATGAGTTGGGCCATTATGCTACTAATTGCCCAAAGAAGAAGTCCAAGAAGGGATCCGGGGAAGGATCTGAAGGTGAGGCAACCTCACTTGCTTCATAGTTTTGAGTTGGACTTCACACTCTTTGCATGCATGGTTTCATCTGTTAACACCTAGGTTGTTCCCTTTGACTCCCAAGGGAATACGGCCGGGGTAACCACTAACCAAGCTTTGGATTATAGGTCCTAGCCTACCTATAATCAGAGAGGGCTCTCTCTTTAAGTTTTAGCTCTGTTTGTGAAAAGTTTTAGGCTAGATATGAGGTGAGGGTTTGTATTAAGAGTTTGGTTGAATGATGTCTTTCAGTACCTAAGGTGATATGTTCAAACAGTTTTAGACCATTGGGCAATGGAGTCTGCAGTTGCAGTTTGTTTGAATTTGTTGAGTGTGATTATTGAAACAACAAGGCCATTTAAATATTTCATGAGACAAACTTGAAACTATAATGATGAAATGTGTGTAACCAGTGGAAGGTAATTAAGAAATTTCCACTAAGTTGATGGTGTGATAGAGAGATATATTGACCAGGAGCAGATTTGAATTCCTGAACAATAATCACTATGAAAGATATAGTTTGGGAGTGCAGCAATTAAGAATTACACTCTTATAACTATAACTGAGGAAAACATACATAATAGCTTAGATTGAGTTCAGGGTATTGTATGAATAAATCCTGATACTATTCTTTTTCTTTTCCATTAAACTTTGTGAAACAGAAACATGAATGGATTATGAAGAAAATAATGAACATATCTAAACAGGTTAAAGAAAAACTTATTGTTCCATGAAATACGTGGGAATCCTGTAGCATTCAGCAATCACACCCAAAACGCATCAGACAACACAGAACTTTGGAAATTCCATCAGCTT
Source organism: Pinus tabuliformis (assembly GCA_031772625.1). NCBI lineage: Eukaryota > Viridiplantae > Streptophyta > Pinopsida > Pinales > Pinaceae > Pinus > Pinus tabuliformis. The sequence continues at coordinate 638,643,186 of CM062811.1, forward strand.
TGTATACTAAAACTCTGAACATTTACAGCATAGTCTCCTGATATAGAAAATCAACAACCCCTGCAATCTTATGCGAGGGGGAATATATACAATCGGTTTTACAAAAATATCTGAATTGCTGAGTCACTTGATAAATTGAATACACTTACTAACTTTACAAAATAGCAGATAAAGAAGTTATTACTGCTCTAAATACAAAATGAATGCTCTTTAATTCTGTCAGAAAGATTTTTTGACCTTTGGAGGCCACTGAGTCGGTTGAGCATTTTGCATAAATGCTGAATGATGTGTCTTTATGCTTTGTCATGCTGTAGCTTTCTCGGCCCTGTCATTTGCAGCTGTCAGTATTGCTTTAGTGGCCGAATAGGTTTGCTGAGTTGGCTCAGTCCATTCTTCTCCATACATACTGAATGCATCAAATTTTCCTGTACATGATAACTTATGTTTTTTGATGAAAAAACTTGATGAGAGGCTCTTGTTCACAGTATCAACTGTATCATTTTGGTCCACCATTCCTGTGTGGGCAATTGATGTCTCAAAATTGCATTTAAGGTCTCATCTGCCTCTGTATACTTGTAGAAGTTTGGAGGCACTTCAAGCAAATGTTTGATCTCATTCATAATGAAAAATAAGTTCTCTACTCTGTTATAGAGACTTTGCCCAGATGCTGGCCCTGTTTCTCTGAGGTACTTGGTCTTACAGTGATCTGATTGGTAGCAAATGTATTGACCCTTTTAGCATAGTTCTCATGTGAAAGTAGTCTCCCTGCACTGTTCAGTAAGCCAGGAAGACCTCTGCTTTGTAATGTTGCAAACTTGTCCATAAATTTCTTTACTTCTGTCTGCATGTCCTGGCTTCTTCTTTCCAGTGTTTGTACCAAGCTTGTCAATGTAAGGACCCTCTTTATCAGTAGGATAGTTTCAGTTCTGTTAGGTATTCCTATTGCTGCCAGCTAAGGACCTGTACGGTTATTGAGCATGTTAATCATTCTATTGGCTATCTCAGGCATATTGCCTAGAGATGCTCTTGCTCCTGGACTTCCCTGTGTGCTTTGCCTATGAGCTCCATTTGCTCATGAATGGTATCTATATACTGCCACTGATCTGTGATTGATTGGCCAATGTTGGCCCATAAAATTGTCTTGAGCTCAGCCACCACTATGTCAAGGGTGAGCTCTTTCTCCAGCTCCTTTATCTTCTCTTTGAGAGCCTTCACTTCTCTTCCATTTTCAGCTATGCTTTGCTTTGACTTGTCATATTTTTCATTGAGCTTAGCAAAATTCTCCCTGGCTTCATTTAACTCTGCCATTTGGTCTTCTAAGGCCTGAATTTCATTATTCAGCTTCTGCATATCAAGGCTTGGATCCTGCTCTGTTGTTGGTGCTGGTGCTGATGTAGATGGCGCTGTTTGAGCTGTCTGCTCTGTAGGAGGAGTAGTAGTTTGAGGAGATTCCTCGAGGTTGATTATTTCTGGAGGGGGCTGTGATGTTTGGCCTCCTTCCTTTTGTTGTAGGGCTGCCTGCAGCGCAGCCTCTGACTCTCCCAATTTCTCCTGTGTTTGGATCAGCTGTTTGTATAATGGTACCAGCATAGCTGCTGCATCTTGGTCATGCCTTAGCTGGGCAACCTCTTCTGTCTGAGGATGAAGAGTTGCTGGGATCTTGATCATTTTTCTTAATGCTGCCACGTCTGCATCTCTTAATTTCAACAGCGCATGTATAGCCTTGGTGTCCTTGGGATCATGCCCAAGCTCTATGATGATATCCTCCAAGGCTTTGATTCGGTTGTCCTTTGCCTGGGAGGATGCTTTCTCCAACTCAAGTTGGGCAGCTGTGTTGTTTAGGCTATTTTCCAGCCTATAATTTACCAATGTTTTGTCTGCAAGGGTGGCATATACCATCTCGCCCGTTTGCTTGTGCAATTCAATCTGATCCATAGGGTGGATGTCTTTTGCAAGGACCTAAAGGTTGGTCCTTATGTAGTCTGCAGCTGACTGTGGCTGCAGCATGGTTGGCATGAAATGACTCATTACCATTTTGCCCTCATGTACATCATATGCAGACATCAACCTCTGTTGGTTTGTAGGAGACATTTTCAACAAATGATTGTAGAGTTGTATCTTGAGTGGCTCATTCCTCTTTTTGATATCAATAAATTGTTGTTTTATGCCTGCTTCAGCTCCCCTTTGGTGGCTTGAGGAGCTGAATTCTCCTCCAACTGTCCTTTCCTATTCCTGTTGAAAGGAACTTGCAGATGCTTCCATGCTTGGTGGGCCCATGCCCAAAGATTGCCCCATAGGCATTTCTTCTTCTGAAAGGGGATTTAGCCTCTGTCTTTTCTCCCCTTGAGTTGTGGATGTGGTGAGGGGAGTTTCCTGCTCTCTATCCCTCTTCCGATTTATGTCTTCATTTTGTGGGGTTTGGAGGACCGAGGCCTCCACTGTCATTTCATGCCTAGGAGGCACAATTTCTTGTGCCTGCTAGCCAGTGGATATTGGGGCTTCATCTGTTTGTTCTTGCTGCACTGGCTGCTCCTGTTTTTGTTGTTCTTTTTGCTGCTGTACATCTTCATGAGGTGGCTGTTCTGGCTCCATTTGTTTCTCTTTGCCTTTGCTGGAAGCCTGATAAGTAGCTTTGGCTGCTTGCTGATGTGCTGTAGAAGATGAGGCAGCTGCTCCAAGTTGCCTTTCATATGAAGAGGAAACTTGTCCAGATGTTTCCAAGTCAGCCTCTTTTTCAATATTCTTTGCCTCTCTTTGAATCATTTTCTCTCTAGTAATTGCCTCTTCTAGGGTGCCCTCTTTCCAACTTAGTAGATTGGCATATTTCTCAATCTGAGGCAATCTAATGTGAGCATAGCCACCCAATTTATGTTTTACCCTCCTTAGAGAAATGAAATGATTAGGGTCATAAGGTACCCAGCGAAAACGGGTTTCCAATCGGAGGGCCTCTAGCATGCCATCTGCTTCCTTCCATCCCTCCTCCCTTATGTTGTAAAGAAAAGGGCCTAGCTGGTTCCTGACTTTAGTTGAACTTTCTTGTTTTTACTATGGAAATGGACCATGTATGCATTTTCAAACTGTCTGAAATACTCCAAGGTAAATAGTTTCATAGGGACATATCTTGGCAGCCTATAAGGGTCCAACTCACAGCCATATATTCTGATTACTGTATGGTGTTGGTAAAAGTACCAATCACCAATGCTGTAGGACTTAGAGAGATGGAGAATTCTTTGCATTTCATCAGTCAATCTTGGAGGAGGAACACCATATAACAAGGTCAAAGCTGGATGAATGAAAAGGTCTATGAATTCACAGTATGTGTATGGTGAGCAAGAGGTGTGATGAAAAGCTGAAGTCCAAAACACAACCGACCTTGGATTTCCCTGGGCATCAACTTTCTTGAGAGGAATAGGGAAACTGTCAGGTTGATAGAATAAGAACAGATGATATATGTATGAGGTGTATCTAAACACCTTTTCCGTTTCTAGATTCATCAGTTGCTCATGAATCTTGTTTGCAATGTATTCAGCATAGTCATAGTGCACAGCAGGAGGCTTCCCAGGAGAAAATATGGACAGCATGGCCATAATGGTGTTATCAACATCCTCAACTCCCTTGTAGCCCAAGACATAGCTGATCAAATCTACAAGCATTTTGCCCATGTCATTGAGGTATGGATTTCCAATAGGAGGCATTCTCACAGCTTCAGAGCTTGGCTTAATAAATAACTGATTAATTTTGATGATCTGGGCACTGGACAGGTTGCCCCCCTTCTTTAATAAGTCCAACATGGAGAGAGGAGTCAATGGTCTTGCAGTGTGAAAGTGCAGCATCTCATTTATGACCTCAGGGGTGATATGGAACAAGACTGAGCCTGTGGGACTGAAAACAGCTCTCTGACATGGATCATAGCATTCATAGCATCTATGGACCAAGTCTGGAAGGGAATTGACTTGAGGAAGGTTAAAAATGGGCAAATTTGAGTCCCAAATCCCTAATATATCAACTCCACTAAGGTGTTGAGCCTTTAACTCATTCAGCATATGGATGTTAAATTTGGAATTCAGTGGAAATGAGTCTATCATCTGATAATATTTATCACCTAGAGCCTTCCATTCTAATTCTCTCTGTGGGGCACTGAGAGGTGCTATATTTAATGCTATTGGTGTTTCCATGGCTAATAAGGCCTTTGATTTGTATGTGAACTGGTGTTACTGAACAGAGCAACACAGAGGGGTATTTCTGGAACAGAGAGGTGAATTGCAAAGGAACAAAGGGTAACTGGTAGTGACAGCAAATGAAATACTGCACAGAGAACTGATAGAGCAAATGCTAGGACTGGTAAAACTGTCTTCACGGTGAATTAGTGCAGCTCAGGTTTTTAGGTTCACGAATGCGCGAACTAACTGTGAATTTGGGTAAATTTGACTAAATGCAGGTTCTGTAGACGAATTGCGACCCAACAATTGAAAATAGGCACTGGTTGTAGAGTTGAGGCTTCTGTGATCCATAACAAGTTTATGATAGATTTTTCGGCGAAAATCACATGAGAAACCATTTGTCGACGCGTTTCGAACCAACCAGTGTGGTTCATCGTCAGGACAAGTTGAAGAACAGATCCAGCTAAGCCTGTTTAAATAGCTAGAGCAGAGACACCAACGGTTACCTGGGCAAAAGGCACTGGTTACTGGAATTTGCTGGTAGGTACAGTGTTCTTCACTCCTTTTAAGCTATCTTTGGAGAATTATGGACAAAACCAGGCGCTGAGGGAATGATTTGGATAAATACCTTGTGTATTGCCGGCAATGGTTACATATGCAGGTAGATTGGACGCGCCCATGGTCTTTGTAGCGATTTCTGCAGGTTGGCGACAGAATGGTCGTAAAATGCATGCAAAGCAGAGTAATTGTTGTTTTGGAAAAAGTGACAAAAACACGGTTTTTTGGCGAAAATATGGACTTTTTGGGATATTGGCGCTTTTTTTTTATGACATCAGCATGATGTCATCAGGTGGGGTCAGGGTCGGGTGACGTCAACATGACATCATCGAGTGACGTGGCGGCCTGTGAGTGGTCCACGGGGATTGCATAGGTGGCGGACATGTTGGAGCGCTGGAGGGCGGGGGTGATGACAGGGCGGTGATGTGGCATGACGTGAGCATGACGTGGCAGTGACGAGGACGTGACGTGAGCGCAACCGGTCAGCGGAAACCGGAAGTGGTAAGCAGATTTTCTCGGACCGCTCTGGATACGGAAGCAGTATTGTCAGAGGGCGGCCTGAGAGAATATGGGGGTGACGCATGGCAGAGGCCTGACGTCACCCTCTGACAGTTTCTCGGGCGATAACGGCAGTACATCGGGACCGACCCGATATGGATATGGACCGTCGGATGGGAAGGCCCAGATTCGACGGTCAATGAGTCATCAACTTGTCAGGGTGATACGGCAGCGGGCGGGAGAATAAAATAATGTTTTTTGCGAAATGCGCGCCCGGCGGAAACTTTAGAAAAGTGGGTTTTCAAGCTGTGTTACGGGCAAAATGTATTATGCGCGGGTTTATTAACAAAGCCGGATTACGGTTATTAATCCAAGCAGATCTTGGATTAATCCCAGGATTAATGTATGAGCGCTCTTTGGGTCGCGTTCTAATGTTTTAGCGCTCAAATCATTTAAAACCAAAATTAGAGCTATAATGCTCGGGGAAGGGGATACATAGGTATTTTGGGTTTTTTTGCATAATTTACATAGTAATAGGGGGAATAGGGTGTATAGGGATTTACATAGTAGGAAGTTAGGGGTTAATATGAGTGGAAGAGGTGGATGAGGAGTGGAAACACTAAGTTTTATATGGAATCAACCTAGTTTAGGGAGTAGATCAAAATGAAAAGAATTTTACACAAGAAATGTGGCTTTTTAAAGAAACAAGAACCACCATAAGACCTTGACTTTCTTTCATGAACATAACTGGTAATGGGATGTTAGCAATGAATGTGAGGGGGGGGAACAGGAAGTTAGACATGCTCCTTTGTATTGCTGCAAGATGATGGAGAAGAGGAACTTCTCTATCCACTGATGTTTCCTTTATGTTAGACCAGAAAAATTCAATTTGAAAGGAATGACATTTCTGCAACCCCCTCTACCTACCCATTAACTCACCTAGCATTTTTTGTTTCTTCATGGAGGGTGCACTTAGACTTGCAGACCCTCATGTGCCTTTTCTTTTATTTTGGATTTTTCTTTTGATTTTCTATCTAGAACTACCCTTATTGCTTCCAAGGTCCCAGATTAAGCAGTTGGGAACCTTAATTCTCTACCTAACTACTGGTCTGCCAAGATTGAACAGTTTGGACAGACTTCTTTCTCTATTCTACAACAAGAAATTGAAACATGGCATGATCCAGATTAGGCTGTTGGACCATCCATCCAAAATTGAGTCAACATCAAGCTGTGTACACATATTACCTTCTCTTGAAAATATGGGATCTTTGCATCACAAAAGCAGAGCATATTTGGAACTTTCTTTGCCAATCATGAAATATGAAACCTATTGGTATAGGTATCTAACAGTGGCTCCACATGGGGATGGTTTTTCTTCTTGAAAGACCAAGAACAGCAGGTCAGAATGCCTTGGCCCTTGACTTCTTTTACCAAAACTTGGAGTTTTACTCCTTGAAATCTCAAAATTGGAGTCTGTCATACTTGTGGAACTTGCTGAACTAAAGCCTTTTCCTGGTTCTGCAATACCTTTCAAACTGAGCTATTCACATGCTGAAAGAAAAAATTATATAAAACAGATTATGTACAAGGGGACAGCCATGCTATGTTCATGGAAAGTAGTCAAAATAGTGCTTCAACATCCTGCCATTCACAGGACCTTCATCCATGTCAGTTTCATCCAGATTTTTTAGGAAGTAAGTATTGTTTCCTTGTACTGCTTGAATAGAAAATGGTCCTCTCCAAAGGGAATCAAATTTTCCATGTTTTCCTTTATCTTCCCTTCTTGAATCCGATTTGAGGACTTTGTCACCAATGTTGAAATCTTCAGCCTTAGTTCTTCTATCAAAGACTTTCTTTAACTTTTCTTGTAAAACTTGAACTCTGCTATAAACTTGGTCTCTAGTTTGCTGCAAACATATTATTTGATTGATCCTTCTTTGCACGTCATTGGGCTCAGCTTGACTTTCTTGAAGTAGTTTCATAACAGGAACCGCTAGTGATGAAGGAAATTTGGCTTCTAATCCATAGAATAACTCATATGGGCTGACCCCAATGGATCTCTTGGTTGTTAGTCTATCTGCCCATAAGGCATTCACAAGATTCTTATGCCAATTCTTCTTATTTTCTTCCAACACCTTCTTTATGATGTTTACAAGGCTTTTATTTGATGATTCAGCTAGGCCATTACCTTGGGGATAGTATGCAATAGAGTGGCCCAAGGTAATATGAAATTTATGGAATAAGTTCACCATCTTCTTGGATCTAAAGGCAGCAGCATTGTCTGTTATGATCTTATCAGGACCACCAAATCTAGACAATATGTTATTTTCCAAAAACTGAATGATTGTTGAATCATTTGCCTGTCTACATGGGATGGCCTCAATCCATTTGGTGAAATAGTCTATGGCCATGAGGATCCATCTATGTTGGCCTGAAGATGAGGGATGAATTTCCCCAATGAAATCTAAGCCCCATTGTTGAAAAGGTCTCTCTGTTGCAATAGGCCTCAAAGGAAGTGGCAGTAACTTTCTCTTTCCCTCAAACACTTGGCATTTATGGCATGAGGTAGTGAACTTTTTAACATCAGAGAACAAAGTGGGCCAATAGTAACCAGCCCTCAGTATTTTATCCACAGTGGACTTCCAATACAGGTGTCCACCACAGTCACCTGCATGGAATTCTTTCATGACATTGTTAGTCTCATTCTCAATTAAGCAGTTTAACAATATACCCTCATGGTTTTTCCAAAGAAAATTGCCATCCATGACATAAAATCTTGAAGCTTTCATTTTTAGGAACCTACATTTAGTTCTGGACAATCCTGGGGGAGCACACAGGTTTTGCAATATATAACAGATATCAGAATACCACCGATATTGTTCAAAGGCTACATTGATCTTTGGAGTCGCCAGCTCCGGTTCACTATCCAGTTGGTTGATGTCCAAGGCTTGGAAATTTGTTTCAGACATTAATTTGGCCAAACCTTGCCCTTTTATCAGTTTTGTAGGTTTTATTTCAATGTCAAATTCTAAAATGTTGGCAATCCATTTTCCTCTTCTGCCCTCTAGGTTCTCTTGAGTAAGTATCTCTTTCACAATGGGACTTGGTACATAAGCTATAACATGGGAGTATAGGATATAAATCCTAAAGTATTTGATGGCTTTGACCAAAGCATATGCTTGCTTTTCCATGATCTGATATTTCAGGGGTGCATCTCTGAGAGCTCTACTAAAGAAAGCAATAGGTCTCTCATTTCCTTGATCATCTTTCTGTAATAAGACAACAGCAATAGTATGCTGGGAGGCAAAAGAGAAAATGATAAACTCTTTTTCAAATTGTGGATTTGTTAAGACTGGAGTTTGGGTAAGGGCCAATTTTATTCCTTCAAAAGCTTGATTTGCTTCTACTGTCCATTTTACTTTTGAATCCTTTTTAAGCATGTTATTGAGTAATCTGCTCAATTCTGCCAAATTTTGGATAAATCTCCTTAGGAAGTTAATCTTCCCCAAGAATGATTGTAATTCTTTGATGTTTCTTGGGTGGGGAATTTGCAAGATGGCCTATATTCTGTCTGGGTCAATCCTAATGCCATCCTTTGAAATAATATGACCCAATAACTTGCCTTCTTCCAAACCAAATAGGGATTTCTTGGGATTTAAAGAAATTCCATATTTCCTACAAGTTATGAATATTTGCTTTAGATGTTTCAAATGTTCTTGGTCAGATTTTGAGAAAGGTGTGAGGTCATCTAAATAGATGACAAGGAAATCATGAATTTATTTGGCAAACGCAATATCCATTGCTCTTTGAAAGGTAGCTCCTGCATTTTTTAACCCAAAAGGAATTTTGAAATATTTGAAGGTTCCCCATGGGGTTGTGAATGATGTTTTGTCCTGATCATCAGGGTGAACTAAGATCTGGTTGAAACCTGAGAATCCATCAAGTAAAGAAATTCTTGAGGCCCCCACTACTCTTTGTAAGATGTGATCCATCTTGGGTAAGGGGTAATTATCTTTTAAGGATACTTGATTTAAGTTCCTTAGATCAACACAAAGCCTTATTTCACCAGTTTTCTTTCTTGTAGGGACCAAATTTGAAATCCAATCAGAAAACCTGATTGGTGCTATGATGCCAGCTTTAAACATCTTTTGTACCTCTTTTTCAATTGAAGGGAGAAGCATAGGATTGATTCTCCTCAATTTCTGTTTAAAGGGTTTTTGATTGGGCTTGAGAGGGATTGTGTGTTGGATCACAGAGGTGTCATAGGATTTTAAATCCTCATAACTCCATGCAAAGACATCTTGAAACTCTTTGAAGAGGTCAATGTAATTAGGCTTCTGATCAGGTGGTAAAGATGCAGACAATTTAATTATCTTGGGTTTTTCAATAGTTCCAATGTTGCACTCTTCAATGGTAGCATTAAGAGGCTGCAATTTTGGTTTTCTAGGGACATCATTTGAGTCAAAAATGTGCTCTAATGGAGCTAGGCCTGTTGGAAGAAAATTGTCTTTCAATTGTATAACTTCATCTTCAGCATCAGTTATTTCCTTAGAATGTAATTGTTCAAGTTCTTGTATTCTCTCCTGGTCAAAGTTTGTTGGATGAAGCATTTGATTCGCTGTTTTGAGTGAGATATTTGTTTGGTGCTTTTCACCTAGTATTTGTGAATCACTTGCAGCCTCAGTATCAATGTTCAGTCCTGAGAATTCTTGCTGCAAAGTCAAGAAATTGTTTATTTGTGTATCATCCTCAAACACTTGCCAATCCTTGACATTGTTTGGGACAGAAGGTCTGTGTTTTATCTCAGCTGTAAAGCAATGCTGGGGTTCAAAAGGTAGTTTACAAGTGCTTGCAAATGTAGCCAAACTATGAGCATGAAGATTATGGGTTCTAGGAATTTTGGCAATTTGAAATTCAGTGAAGGAATTTAGCATTTCAGTAGCAGCAGACCTATAATATCTTAGTCTTTTGTCATTAGTGACAAAATTTCCCTTTACTTGTTGGATAATTAGGTCTGAGTCTCCTAGGATTGAAACTTTTATGGCTTGTAAGGATTTTACTAGCTTGAGACCTAGTAAGAGAGCTTCATATTCTACCATATTGTTGGTGCACCTGAAGTTTAACCTGTAGGCTCGGCCCTCTGCATGACTGTTTTGTTTGTTATATATCCAAACCCCCGCTCCTGCCCCTAATTTGTTGACTGATCCATCAAACTCAAGGAACCATAAGATCTCCTGTTTTAAGGGATTTTCAACATTCTTTCTATAATTTGGGATTATAGGTTGGAGTTTTTCTTTTTCATCTGGTTTATCTTTTCGGAGAGACTCATCAATTGGTTTCTCAATTTGGATCTGTTGGGGACTTGGTTGCTTACTCTCATGCATGTTTTGTTCAAGTGTGACTGATTTATTATTACTCTTAGGGCTTGTATCATCATTGAACAGAATAAAGGAATCCATATCTGAATGGACTGCATAAATGGGGAAATTCTGAGGCTTTTCTTCACTGCTCACCATGTATTTCATAAGTGACTCTCTATATAGCCTCTTGGGTTGACCAAAGACTGAGATGGTGGCATATGACATGTCTAATTGCAGGGAACCTTGGAGTTTAGCCCCCCATGATCTTGATAACAACATTCCATATTTGGGTGGGATATCAGCAACTACAACATCCATTAAGATGGTTTTGTTTGGATATTGGACCAGGGACACACATAGGTCTTTTATCAATCCTAAACACTTAACTTGGCTGGAGTCAAATGAAAATAGGTCCTTATAGGGTCTTGTAATGTCTAAGTTGAGTCTCTCCATCACTGATTTAGGCATAAGGTTATGAGAAGCACCCGAGTCAAACATTGCATTGTGTAATATTTTATCATGAACATGTAAGCTGACATAAAAAGGTAAGATCCCTGTAACTGTTGTCTTTCCATCAACCTCTGGACCGAAAAGTAGTTCTGGGGTATCATCCAACACATTGACATCATCTTTATTATGGGTAAGTTGAAGGGACTTTTTGATTTGTTGTTTGTAAATGTCATGCTTGGCTAGCTCTGGTAGAGGAATGGCTATCTTCAATTTTCCTATTTCAGCTTCTAAGTCAAAGGGTTTTTCAGCTTGGACCTTGGTGTTGTGGTTGACAACCCTTTCTTTGTTGTTCAAGTTTTCTTCTTGGTTTTCACTCTGATATTGAGGCTTGTCCTTCTTACTCATCTTCTGCGAAGTAATGCTTGGATTAGGCTGCAAGGGTGATGTAGCCATTGCTTGTTGTTTTGGGGAAGATGTTTCAGTTATTTCTTCAACTGTTACTTCCTTTGTAATAGAATCAGTTTTGTCAATTGGCTCTGTGACAATGGTTTTCTTAGGCAGAGGAGTGTCCTTTGTTTTCTCAGGCTGTGTCACATTTATAGTTCTGCTCCTTAGCTTGTATTGTTTATGAACTTCATAAATAGCTGTGTCATAGCCTTGTTTAAAGTCGAATGACTCACCTGACTTGGTTTGGAACTGTTTACTATCATCATCCTTATGATCTTCTTGACTTAGGAAAACTTGTTGATCATCATTCAGGCCCATTAGGTTAATGTGGGTGTCATCTATTTGTTCATTAGAAGTGGATGCTTCTGTATAATTTTCTTGGAACGAAGGCCTGATCTCTGGTTCAGGATTAGCTTTACCAACATTAGGATTTTGGTTTCTTCTGAAATTAGGATTCCTAACAGGATTATTCTGTGGTGCTTCCCATGATGACTTCCTCTCAATTGATTCTACTCTGTCACCTAATCTCTGCATACCAGTGATTATTGCATCCAGTTTTTGATCCCAGCCTAAAGGCTCTTCTTTAAAGGTGGTCTTTCTCTCAGTTCTTGTCCTATTTCTCCTGGCTATTAGATTGGCTTACACACTTACTGCTATATCTTGCATTTCAGCTAAATTTCTGGGAGCCCTTTCCCTTAATTGATATGCCATATCTGAATCAAACCCATCAGGGAAGGTACATAAAGCTAGATCCAGTGGGGGTCTAAGATTTTGGGGAATAGAATTGTAGACATTGTTAAACCGGGCACAATAGTCCAGGACAGTTTCTTGGGGACCTCTTTTGATAGTATTGTATTCAGATAATATATGGAGTGGGTCCTTCTTCTTCTCCCATCTTTTGACAAATGTTTGATAGAGGGCTTCAGGGTCAGCTATGGAATTTGGTGTAAGTGACCTAAACCATGTTCTTACATCCCCCGTTAAGCTTTGCACAAAAATTTTCATCCTAACCCCATCATCATCTATTTCGTAGTTTTCAAAGTAGTCCTGCATTTTCTTAGTATGTTGAAGGATTGGATATGAGCCAGTACCATCAAAGTATGAGATCTTGCTTTGGTACTCTTGAGGCAAAGGAGCTGGATTGGCCGGTAACTGCAGTGGGGCATATCTATTGGCCATGTTTGGTGGGCCAACAGGGATAACCAGGATGAATGGGACAAGTGGAGGAAATGGGATGACAGGGGTGTGTGTATTTGATGGAGTGGTTGAAAGGATACCTTGTGAAGTGGATGAAGAACTAGGAGATTGTGGGCCAGTTGTATATGGATGTAGAGAAGCCTTAGCAGGGGTTGGAATGTCAGTTTGGATACCTTCTTCTGCACTTGAATCTGATAAAGTGCCTTCTGATTTGTGTCTCTTGAGGATTCTTACAATCAAGTTTGGATTTTGAAACTCAGGTGCTAGATCAAGATCTGGGTTTGATCTTGTATAACGAATTTTCTTCTTAGGAGCCAGCTTCTATAACTTTCTTCTTGAGAATTTCTAAGGAGGTAGTGATCTTTTGATAAGGACTGGTAAGTTATAGCACAACTATATGAGAATTAATACTGAATAAAGATTGACTGAGGCAGCTTTTATATATTCCTGCAAATGAAAAGCAGAGGCAGTTTCTAAGGCTATCTGGCTGTCACTCAGGCTTTATCTACAGCATTAAGAATCAGATAAGAGGTTGTAAAGTTCATCTAGGTCCCCAGTGGAGTCGCCATTTATGTTAACACCCAGGTTGTTCCCTTTGACTCCCAAGGGAATACGGCCGGGGTAACCACTAACCAAGCTTTGGATTATAGGTCCTAACCTACCTATAATCAGAGAGGGCTCTCTCTTTAAGTTTTAGCTATGTTTGTGAAAATTTTTAGGCTAGATATGAGGTGAGGGTTTGTATTAAGAGTTTGGTTGAATGATGTCTTTCAGTACCTAAGGTGATATGTTCAGGCAGTTTTAGACCATTGGGCAATGGAGTCTGCAGTTGAATTTTGTTTGAATTTGTTGAGTGTGATTATTGAAACAACAGGACCATTTAAATATTTCATGAGACAAACTTGAAACTATAATGATGAAGTGTGTGTAACCAGTGGAAGGTAATTAAGAAATTTCCACTAAGTTGATGGTGTGATAGAGAGATATATTGACCAGGAGAAGATTTGAATTCCTGAACAATAATCACTGTGAAAGATATAGTTTGGGAGCGCAACAATTAAGAATTACACTCTTATAACTATAACTGAGGAAAACATACATAATAGCTTAGATTGAGTTCAGGGTATTGTATGAATAAATCCTGATACTATTCTTTTTCTTTGCCATTAAACTTTGTGAAAGAGAAACATGACTGGATTATGAAGAAAATAATGAACATATCTAAACATGTTAAAGAAAAACTTATTGTTCCATGAAATACGCAGGAATCCTGTAGCATTCAGCAATCACACCCAAAACGCATCAGACAACACAGAACTTTGGAAACTCCATCAGCTTTGTATATTAAAACTCTGAACATTTACAGCATAGTCTCCTGATATAGAAAATCAACAACCCCTGCAAGCTTATGCGAGGGGGAATATATACAATCGGTTCTACAAAAATATCTGAATTGCTGAGTCACTTGATAAATTGAATACGCTTACTAACTTTACAAAATAGCAGATAAAGAAGTTATTACTTCTCTAAATACAAAATGAATGCTCTTTAATTCTGTCAGAAAGCTTTTTTGACCTTTGGAGGCCACTGAGTCGGTTGAGCGTTTTGCATAAATGCTGAATGATGTGTCTTTATGCTTTGTCATGCTGTAGCTTTCTCAGCCCTGTCATTTGCAGCTGTCAGTATTGCTTTAGTGGCCGAATAGGTTTGCTGAGTTGGCTCAGTCCATTCTTCTCCATACATACATGAATGCATCAAATTTTCCTGTACATGATAACTTATGTTTTTTGATGAAAAAACTTGATGAGAGGCTCTTGTTCACAGTATCAACTGTATCATTTTGGTCCACCATTCCTGTGTGGGCAATTGATGTCTCAAAATTGCATTTAAGGTCTCATCTGCCTCTGTTTACTTGTAGAAGTTTGGAGGCACTTCAAGCAAATGTTTGATCTCATTCATAATGAAAAATAAGTTCTCTACTCTGTTATAGAGACTTTGCCCAGATGCTGGCCCTGTTTCTTCTGAGGTACTTGGTCTTACAGTGATCTGATTGGTAGCAAATGTATTGACCCTTTTAGCATAGTTCTCATGTGAAAGTAGTCTCCCTGCGTTGTTCGGTAAGCTAGGAAGACCTCTGCTTTGTAATGTTGCAAACTTGTCCATAAATTTGTTTACTTCTGTCTGCATGTCCTGGCTTCTTCTTTCTAGTGTTTGTACCAGTCTTCTCAATGTAAGGACCCTCTTTATCAACAGGATAGTTTCAGTTCTGTTAGGTATTCCTATTGCTGCCAGCTGAGGACCTGTACGGTTATTGAGCATGTTAATCATTCTATTGGCTATCTCAGGCATATTGTCTAGAGATGCTCTTGCTCTCTGGACTTCCCTGTGTGCTTTGCCTATGAGCTCCATTTGCTCATGAATGGTCTCTATATACTGCCACTGATCTGTGATTGATTTGCCAATGTTGGCCCATAAAACTGTCTTGAGCTGAGCCACCACTTTGTCAAGGGTGAGCTCTTTCTCCAACTCCTTTATCTTCTCTTTGAGAGCCTTCACTTCTCTTCCCTTTTCAGCTATGCTTTGCTTTGACTTGTCATATTTTTCATTGAGCTTAGCCAAATTCTCCCTGGCTTCATTTAACTCTGCCATTTGGGCTTCTAAGGCCTAAATTTCATTCTTCAGCTTCTGCATATCAAGGCTTGGAGCCTGCTATGTTGTTGGTGCTGGTGCTGATGTAGATGGCGCTGTTTGAGCTGTCTGCTCTGTAGGAGGAGCAGTAGTTTGAGGAGATTCCTCAAGGCTGATTATTTGTGGAGGGGGCTGTGATGTTTGGCATCCTTCCTTTTGTTGTAGGGCTGCCTGCAACGCAGCCTCTGACTCTCCCAATTTCTCCTGTGTTCGGATCAGTTGTTTGTATAATGGTACCAGCATAGCTGCTGCATCTTGGTCATGCCTTAGCTGGGCAACCTCTTCTGTCTGAGGATGAAGAGTTGCTGGGATCTTGATCATTTTTCTTAATGCTACCATGTCTGCATCTCTTAATTTCAACAGCGCTTGTATAGCCTTGGTGTCCTTGGGATCATGCCCAAGCTCTATGATGATATCCTCCAATGCTTTGATTCGGTTGTCCTATGCCTGGGAGGATGCTTTCTCCAACTCAAGTTGGGCAGCTGTGTTGTTTAGGCTATTTTCCAGCCTATAATTTACCAATGTTTTGTCTGCAAGGCCGACATGTACCATCTCACCCGTTTGCTTGTGCAATTCAATCTGATCCATAGGGTGGATGTCTTTTGCAAGGACCTCAAGGTTGGTCCTTATGTAGTCTGCAGCTGACTGTAGTTGTAGCATGGTTGGCATGAAATGACTCATTACCATTTTGCCCTCATGTACATCATATGCAGACATCAACCTCTGTTGGTTTGTAGGAGCCATTTTCAACAAATGATTGTAGAGCTGTATCTTGAGTGGCTCATTCCTCTTTTTGATATCAATAAATTGTTGTTTGATGCTTGCTTCAGCTCCCCTTTGGTGGCTTGAGGAGCTGACTTCTCCTCCAACTGTCCTTTCCTGTTCCTGCTGAAAGGAACTTGCAGATGCTTCCATGCTTGGTGGGCCCATGCCCAAAGATTTCCCCATAGGCATTTCTTCTTCTGAAAGGGGATTTAGCCTCTGTCTCTTCTCCCCTTGAGTTGTGGATGTGGTAAGGGGAGTTTCCTGCTCTCTATCCCTCTTCCGATTTCTGTCTTCATTTTGTGGGGTTTGGAGGACCGAGGCCTCCACTGTTGTTTCCTGCCTAGGAGGCACAGTTTCTTGTGCCTGCTGCCCAGTAGATATTGGGGCTTCAGCTATTTGTTTTTGCTGCACTGGCTGCTCCTGTTTTTGTTGTTCTTTATGCTATTGTACTTCTTCATGAGGTGGTTGTTCTGGCTACATCTGTTTCTCTTTGCCTTTGCTGGAAGCCTGATAAGTAGCTTTGGCTGCTTGCTGATGTGCTGTAGAAGATGAGGCAGCTGCTCCAAGTTGCCTTTGATATGATGAGGAAACCTGTCCACATGTTTCCAAGTCAGCCTCTTTTTCAATATTCTTTGCCTCTCTTTGAATCATTTTCTCTCTAGTAATTGCCTCTTCTAGGGTGCCCTCTTTCCAACTTAGTAGATTGGCATATTTCTCAATGTGAGGCAATCTAATGTGAGCATAGCCACCCAATTTATGTTTTAACCTCCTGAGAGAAATGAAATGATTAGGGTCATAAGGTACCCAGCGAAAACGGGTTTCCAATCGGAGGGCCTCTAGCATGTCATCTGCTTCCTTCCATCCCTCCTCCCTTATGTTGTAAAGAAAAGGGCCTAGCTGGTTCCTGACTTTTAGTTGCACTTTCTTGTTTTTACTATGGAAATGGACCATGTCTGCATTTCCAAACTGTCTAAAATACTCCAAGGCAAATAGTCTCATAGGGACATATCTTGGCAGCCTATAAGGGTCCAACTCACAGCCATATATTCTGATTACTGTATGATGTTGCTAAAAGTACCAATCACCAATGTTGTAGGACTTAGAGAGATGGAGAATTCTTTGCATTTCATCAGTCAATCTTGGAGGAGGAACACCATATAACAAGGTCAAAACTGGATGAATGAAAAGGTCTATGAATTCACAGTATGTGTATGGTGAGCAAGAGGTGTGATGAAAAACTGAAGTCCAAAACACAACCGACCTTGGATTTCCCTGGGCATCAACTTTCTTGAGAGGAATAGGGAAACTGTCAGGTTGATAGAATAAGAATAGATGATATATGTATGAGGTGTATCTAAACACCTTTTCCCTTTCTAGATTCATTAGTTGCTCATGAATCTTGTTTTCAATGTATTCAACATAGTCATAGTGCACAGCAGGAGGCTTCCCAGGAGAAAATATGGACAGCATGGCCATAATGGTGTTATCAACATCCTCAACTCCCTTGTAGCCCAAGACATAGCTGATCAAATCTACAAGCATTTTGCCCAAGTCATTGAGGTATGGATTTCCAATAGGAGGCATTCTCACAGCTTCAGAGCTTGGCTTAATAAATAACTGATTAATTTTGATGATCTGGGCACTGGACAGGTTGCCCCCCTTCTTTAATAAGTCCAACATGGAGAGAGGAGTCAATGGTCTTGCAGTGTGAAAGTGCAGCATCTCATTTATGGCCTCCGGGGTGATATGGAACAAGACTGAGCCTGTGGGACTGACAACAGCTCTCTGACATGGATCATAGCATTCACAGCATCTATGGATCAAGTCTGGAAGGGAATTGACTTGAGGAAGGTTAAAAATGGGCAAATTGGAGTCCCAAATCCCTAATATATCAGCTCCACTAAGGTGTTGAGCCTTTAACTCATTCAACATATGGATGTTAAATTTGGAATTCAGTGGAAATGAGTCTATCATCTGATAATATTTATCACCTATAGCCTTCCATTCTAATTCTCTCTGTGGGGCATTGAGAGGTGTTATATGTAATGCTATTGGTGTTTCCATGGCTAATAAGGCCTCTGATTTGTATGTGAACTGGTGTTACTGAACAAAGCAACACAGAGAGGTATTTCTGGAATGGAGAGGTGAATTGCAAAGGAACAGAGGGTAACTGGTAGTGACAGCAAATGAAATACTGCACAGAGAACTGATAGAGCAAATGCCAGGACTAGTAAAACTGTCTTCACGGTGAATTAGTGCAGCTTAGGTTTTTAAGTTCACAAATGCGCGAACTAACTGTGAATTTGGGTAAATTTGACTAAATGCAGGTTCTGTAGATGAATTTTGACCCAACAATTGAAAATAGGCATTGGTTACTGGAATTTTCTGGTAGGTACAGTGTTCTTCACTCGTTTTAAGCTATCTTTGGAGAATTATGGACAGAACCAGGCGCAGAGGGAATGATTTGGATAAATACCTTGTGTATTGCCGGCAATGGTTACATATGCAGGTAGATTGGATGCGCCCACGGTCTTTGTAGCGATTTCTGCAGGTTGGCGACAGAATGCTCGTAAAATGCATGCAAAGCAGAGTAATAGCCCTTTTGGCAAAAGTGAGAAAAACACGGTTTTTTGGCGAAAATATGGACTTTTTGGGATATTGGCGCTTTTTTTTTGGATGACGTCAGCATGACATCATCAGGTGGGGTCAGTGTCGGGTGACATCAGCATGACGTCATCGAGTGACGTGGCGGCCTGTGAGTGGTCCACGGGGATTGCATAGGTGGCGGACATGTCGGAGCGCTGGAGGGCAAGGGTGCTGACAGGGCGATGATGTGGCATGACGTGAGCACGACGTGGCAGTGACGAGGACGTGACGTGAGCGCAACCGGTCAGCGGAAACCGAAAGTGGTAAGCGGATTTTCTTGGACTGCTCTGGATACGGAAGCAGTATTGTCAGAGGGCAGCCCGAGAGAATATGGGGGTGACGCATGGCAGAGGCCTGACGTCACCCTCTGACAGTTTCTCGGGCGATAACGGCAGTACATCGGGACCGACCCGATATGGATATGGACCGTCGGATGGGAAGGCCCAGATCCGACGGTCAACGGGTCATCAACTTGTCAGGGCGATACGGCAGCGGGCTGGAGAATAAAATAATGTTTTTTGCGAAATGCGCGCCTGGTGGAAACTTTAGAAAAGTGGGTTTTCAAGCTGTGTTACGGGCAAAATGTATTATGCGCAGGTTTATTAACAAAGCCGGATTAAGGTTATTAATCCAAGCGGATCTTGGATTAATCCCTGGATTAATGTATGAGTGCTCTTTGGGTCGCGTTCTAATGTTTTAGCACTTAAATCATTTAAAACCAAACTTAGAGGTATAATGCTCGGGGAAGGGGATACATAGGTATTTTGGGGTTTTTTGCATAATTTACATAGTAATAGGGGGAATAGGGTGTATATGGATTTACATAGTAGGAATTTAGGGGTTAATATGAGTGGAAGAGGTGGATGAGGAGTGGAAACACTAAGTTTTATATGGAATCAACTTAGTTTAGGGAGTAGATCAAAATGAAAAGAATTTTACACAAGAAATGTGGCTTTTTAAAGAAAGAAGAACCACCATAAGACCTTGACTTTCTTTCATGAACATAACTGGTAATGGGATGTTAGCAATGACTGTGAGGGGGGGAAACAGGAAGTTAGACATGCTCCTTCGTATTGCTGCAAGATGATGGAGAAGAGGAACTTCTCTATCCACTGATGTTTCCTTTATGTTAGACCAGCAAAATTCAATTTGAAAGGAATGCCATTTCTGCAACCCCCTCTACCTACCCATTAACTCGCCTAGCATTTTTTGTTTCTTCATGGAGGGTTCACTTAGACTTGCAGACCCTCATGTGCCTTTTATTTTCTTTTGGCTTTTTCTTTTGATTTTCTATCTAGAACTACCATTATTGCTTCCAAGGTCCTAGATTAAGCATTTGGGAACCTTAATTCTCTACCTAACTACTGGTTTGCCAAGATTGAACAGTTTGGACAGACTTCTTTCTATATTCTACAACAAGAAATTGAAACATGGCATGATCCAGATTAGGCCGTTGGACCATCCATCCAAAATTGAGTCAACATCAAGCTGTGTACACATATTACCTTCTCTTGAAAATATGGGATCTTTGCATCACCAAAGCAGAGCATATTTGGAACTTTCTTTGCCAATCATGAAATATGAAACCTATTGGTATAGGTATCTAACATCATCCATGATGGGAAGTGGTTGGTTTCTTGACAGTGGAGCTTCTTTCTACATGACCGGTGACAAAAGTTTGTTCAGCACTTTGGAGGAGAAAGATGTCCAGATACTCATAGGGATGGGTAATGATGAGAAGTATAGTGTCTCAGGTGTAGGCACGGTTATTTTTCAGAGGGAGCATGGAGCTTGCCTTACCTTGAACGATGTCAAGTATGTACTAGGACTAAAGAGAAACTTGGTGTCGATTGCGATGCTGGAAGATAGAGGCTATGATGTAGTCTTTAGTAAGGGAGAGGTTTTCCTTAGACACATCATCACTAGACAGGTGAAGCAGATTGGTTCATGGGTCAAGAATCTTTATGCTCTTGACAAGATGCATGCAAAGCCTTGAGCAGCGAGGCAATTGGTGCAGACTTGGTGGTTGAGAGGGAGTGTATATTACCTCTTAATATGTAGAGCCAGAAGAAGTCTCGGATGATTGTGGAGGAGCCACGATTGGTGCAATAGCTACAGGAGGTTGTGGAGTAGCCACAACAAGGGAAGCTGAGAGGAGATCGAGTAGAGACATTTACTCATGCAAAGATCTCCAGTAGGAAAAACTTCGAGCCAGGTGGGTTGAGGGATCACATGCAACAATACCTCCAGGTAGGAGGTGGGGTGATGTGGATTGATCGTCCCAAGGAGGAGGGGCAGGATCCTTGAGGTCCCCAACCCCTTGGATGAGACCTTGCTATGGTAGCCCTGATGTGGAGTAGCAGGAATTTACTGATTGGGTAGAGATAGATGCGGATTGAGTGGCAGAGAGAGCGACAGTGCAGGGAATCCCAGGACAGCGCATAGCATGTAGGCTGTAGCAATGTGATACGCACAAGTGTTTTGCAAAGTGCTAGGTGGCACAAAGAAGTGTGCAATGGTGTGAGATGCATGGAGATGTTGCAGTAGAGCATATGTCAGAGAGGGAGCGCTTGTCAGCAGCAGGTAGAGTTTCGTCATCAGATAATGTTCCTAGCCCAACAGAGTGGTCAGTTGGGAGTGTTTTTGTTCCAAGTATTGTTGGAGCAAAGTGGACTAGGGAGATGTGTTGCATGCAGAACATTCCAGAGTTACAGGATCGGGTTTGAGAGGAAGCCTTTCTTGTTGAGAGGGAGTGTTGAAAAGTGTGCAACAAGAAATGCTTGTTTAAAATGCAGCAAGATGATGGAGCTTAGTGGAAAGGAGTCACCTTCACTAAGTGGGCCCGCAGGCAAATTTTGGTGCAAATTCTATTTTTGGATCACACCAGGAGTGATCAGAGTCTATTTTTAGACTACTAGTCAAAAATAGAAAAGTCAAATATTATTGTCTCATAATAATATTTAGATTACAAACTTTATCTTATCCTCTTGGAGCACTTCAGTTTGAGCTACAGATGTGGCACATGCAGCTGTCAGAAGGAAATACACTTTCTTTATGAGTTAGTTGAGCTATTGCATGCAGGACATCAATTGGAACTCATGTGGTTGAGTTCTGTGGAATTGGATGAGCAGTTAATGGAGTTGTGTTCAATTTGACTTAGTTGAACTAGTTGTATTTAGTCTAATTGATCAATAGACTATGTGATGAGTTGTGTGAATTAGTTATTAATTAATTCACTAATTATTAACTCATAATGCAACTGAAGAATACATTAGTTAACTCAGTGCATGTATAGTTCAATAGGGATAGGTGTTAGAGGTTGAGATTGCTATCAGTTGTGACTATAGTTGTGCATGAGACTTTGCATGAGCATTGTATTGAGTATGCCCATGAGAATGCCCAGTAATATAGCCTGTGCTCATGTGATTTATAGTGTGGGTGACTTTCTCCAAGGTAAAAACGAGTTTGGTTCAGCCATTGTCATTCATTTCTTGCAGGATTGTGCAGTGGAGGCAGGCAAGCAGCGAAGGAGATTTGCAGATCAGATCTGAGCTATATTGTGTGTAACAGGTGGAGATAGTGCTAGATACTTGTGAGGAGTATTATACTATGTATTGTTACATGTTCTCAATCAATATAATATACAAATAGTTGGGGTTTTTAGCAAGATGCTTTCCCTGCGAAAATATTGTGTTGATATGTGCGATTGATGCTTCTATGTGTGCATGTTATTGTTTCTGCTTCTGTAAATTGATGATCAAAGTAGAGAAGGTTATGTATTATTCATATTTTCGGCAATAGTGTATAATCGGGATAATCCTTGTCGAATAAGTGTCATATTATTCAAAATTTCTACATTATCCTATCTAAACTTATATCATGAAACTATATTTTTTCTATTTCGAAAGCAAAATGATAAGGTTTCAATTGATCTCGAGTTTTGTTCTGCATTAATCCATTGGTTGACTTGGAGTTTGATCGTGATCTCCTATGCCTCTTTTAATAGACAGTTTCAAGTTGATAGGAAGGTATCCATGAGGGAGTCATCCTCTATCCATCTGCACCTTTCGTTGCTGACCCGAAACTCTAGAACCCCGCGAACAATGAAGACAACTACAGAATCCTGCATTAGCTGAGGAAGCAAACTAATTTGGTAGCCAATTACAAATTTAATTAAAACAATAGGGTATACAATTTATTATGAACAAGAAAACATACTAATGCATATGTTCATCAAAACCTGGTAGATATGGCTTTATTAAGTGGTAAATATATATATGAAAAAGAGAGGATCATTCGGAAAAAAGGATGTCATGGTAGGACAATCTTTAGACTCTACAGTCCCCCAGGCTAGAGATGTTGTATGTCCTCATACACTTCTTCCTTGTCTTCTGATTGTGTCCCTTTTTTGTCATCTCCTTGTTTCATTGTTTTCTTCGTTTTGGAAGAGATTGACATTCTAGGCTTTCTCATTAGAATTTTGTACTTTAAACTCATTATGTCTCTTTGCATAATTATGTTCTCTTTCTTCAGCTTCATCTTTTTCTTATAACACAAGCTTAGATGTAGGATAAGATTGTCACTCTTAGAAATCTGTATCTCACTCTGTGTCTTCAGGGCTTGATTTTCATTTTTAAGACACTGATTCAGTGTTTCTAGTTCAAAGATCTCTTGCTTCAAGATGTTTGAGGCCAATTGTTCATTCACCTAGTTGCTTCCTTCTCCAAGGCTATTTATTGTCTCCTTCTTTTCTAGTTGTTACAAGGAAAAGTGTCTATGCAGAACTGCTAATCCCACTAAGGCGGGTATCTACCTTAGAAACAAACAAAGTAAAGCTACTTTCATTTTCCTTTATGAATGATAGATGAGAGAAGAATAGAGGAGACCAACCTCTGTCTTGCGCTTGGTTCCTTGCTCGATTCCTCTCTCTTCCGATAGTCCTTTGCTACTTGCTCTCTTGTATACCCAGCTTCACAAAGTACCTGCAGAATCAAAGTAGCATAACACTATACAAGAACATGGATCTATTATCATAAACAATCTAGGATCAGATGTAAAATGACCATACAAATGCACAAAACATAAATTACACAAGAGTATGGAGGAAAACTTGAATAGCTTTCTTGATAATCAAGAAAGAACCAAGAGAGTTACAACCAGTGGTTCTGATCCAGCATCATCCTCTCAGCAGGTAAGCCCTTCTTCACCTCATGAAAAGCTTAGATCACCCAACACTATGATGTTACCTCAAGAAACCAACAACAATTCCTTACAAGATGTAAAATTCTAGCCTCTAGATCTCTGGGATGAGGGATCCATATATAGATGTCTGTAAGGGAGATGAGTCAGCTTGTGATTCGATTAGTGTCTTCCCTCTGATAGTTCTTTTTTCCACTTGGAGATTGATGATCTCTTACTCATCCCTGGTGAAATTCAGAAAGGCAAGTGTCACAGCAGAAGTTTTTGGAAGATTCCATGCTTCTCCACCTCGCGGATTGACACTGCCATTTGTCTCTTCTCGCCCATTGCACCCCATAGAAGGGATTTTTGAAATGAAATGCACCCACTGTGTGTACTTAGGTGATATGTAATGCACTTTGCCTGTGGAACAAGTGAAATGATCCAGTTTTGACCAGTTCTGAGTAGTTTTTCATGGAGAACTTCTGGGAGAAGCTATAATAAGTTGACCTTGTTCCTTTAGGGGTTGGAACAACACTTTTAGGGACTTAGGAGCCCTTAGTTTATGGACATTTTATGCTTGGGGTTACAGTTCCCAAAAATGTCTATAACAGTTGCCCCCTAAAGCATGAGGTTGTTAATCTTTTTTGATGTTGAGTGAAATGCTTTATCATGAGGATCCAGAGTTCTTTCAAGCTCGAAGGAGACCTGTAATAAGATACAATACAATACATTATCTTCATAATATTTTCATGATCTAGCTGAGTCGGGCATTCCCATGCTTAGCTTTATAAATTCATTTTCATGCACATAGGGCAGATAATCGTCTGAGTGTAGACTGATGATTCTGGTAGAGCCATCATCCCTTTGATTGGATGATTATCTGTGCAGCAACGATGTACATTTGATGTCTTTATTTCCTGAATATATATCGTAGCCCGGATGGATGAGACTAGATCTGGGGTTTTCAATCTCGTTCGATCTTCACTCAAAGTACAAGTCGATCCATGTGAGAGATGTTCTGGAGTCGAACATGGAAAGACATCACTTGATTACCAACCAATGATGTAAGATGTTAACAGGCGCGAGAGAGATCACCAATAATGATAATGATCCTCAAGGTACTACAGTACAATTCACGTGGTGTGAATAAGGGACTTGGCGTCGAGCACCACGTAAAATCTTTCGGTCGAAGGCCATTGATGTAAGCCTGTCGCCGAAAGTGATAAACTTGTCATTGAGGCATGCAAGCTTCGAAGTACTGAAATGGGTGTTCCTAGATCGACTTCTTGGATAATGAGCTGATGTCGACAAGAAGTGATCTGTCCTAAGAGGGCCTTAATGAATCCCGCACCAATGACATGGAATGGAGAAAATGATTTTAATGGAGGTGAAAACGGTCTGGTGATATAAGGTTCAGGGTGGCGGTCATGAAAGAATGGAGTGTAAATGTAGTGTAGCGGGTGAGACATAGGTGAATTCTCTGAGTGACTTCTCTTGAACATATCGGTGACACTAACATGATGGATTGGTAGCATTATCCCCAAATGTGGATGGTGTGATGTGACCATGGTGATGTGACCGGTGAATGAAACAACCCAACCTGACTTGGATGCAGAGTGGAAGTGTCATGTTCAAGAGCGACTTGCTACCAACAAAGTTTCTTCAAGTTTTCTTCCCAATTTTTCCCCAGTCATTGCTGACCAGTACCTCTTTATTTTTGTTAAGCTTGAGGAGGATAACATATGCTTGTTCTATAATTTTCCCTTTGGGCAAACCCATCGTTATGTTTTAACGAGACTAGCGATAGTGAAACTTGTTCTTGTCAGCTATGGACAAGTTTGTCGCTATTAGGTTTTAACGAGTTTAACGACAAAGATAACTTGGTCCTTTTCAATTTTAGAGAGTCTGAAGAGGGATGTAAAGGAAACTCAAAAAATCCTTTTTCGTCATCTAATCCCTTAAGTCCGAAAAAGTATAAAGCAATACAGAAGGGATGAATTTTTGATACTTTTAATGAGCTGAACAAAACAAGCGCTCGATCTTTTTGTGTAATAATCCCTCAGGTCCAAAAAGATTAAAATCTAAAGGAGGGATAGCACCTCTGGTCACTTTAACGAGCTGGAGAGGCTAATGGCTTGGCAATCTTTTCATATTTTACGAGTCAGTTGAAAAGAGCTTAAAGGAGACTCGTCTTTGAGGAACGAGTGAAAAGACCATTCAAGGATGGTATATGACTATTTGCTATGCGTGAACCAGGGAATGAAAGTTGGTCTATGAGCTTGACCACTCTTCCTTCGTGCAGAAAACACATTACTCTAAAGAGTGATGAGACAATGGCTACCATGCAATAAATATAGTCTCGCCCAAGGAGTAGATTATAATCTAGGGGTCCTTGGACTACCATTACGTTCATGTGAACAGTTTTCCCTCTCAATGTTATGGGCACATTAGGAAGGATCCCTAATGGTCGACTAGTTCCTTTGTCGAAGCCTGTTATATTTCTCATCTCAGGCAAAAGTGATGGCGAACCAAGCGCTTTCCAAGCAGTGAGGAAAGGATACTCACAGAAGCCCCTTCATCTATGATGGTACCGGCCATAACCATTCTATATACTTGAGCAATGATTTGGAATGGTACACTAGCCGGTAAACGGGGTCTACCTAGCTGATTCCAGTCAAAGGAAACAACTAGGTTGCTTGGAGGTGGGACTGAATAGATGGCTGGGTACGAATCTGATGAACATCCTTCCTACGGTAAAGGAATGGGTAAATTTCCCCCGTGTTCATCGGGGTCTGTGTTTATGAAAAGAATTTGGACGGTGTCATCCTTGTTCTCTTCGGTGACTATATCATCTGAAGATGGAACCTCTGAAGGCAAGACCAGCTCAACTACCGCCTCGACCTTTTGACTTTCGTCTGGTATGGGTTTAGATGGTTTATCTTCAATGGTAGATGCTTCGGCCGACCACCTAGGCGGGTCAGCCGGATTCTCAACTAGTGTCAGACTCGGCAAGAGTTTCTTATATCCAAGAGGAATTCGTATTGGTGAAACCAGACGATCGTCCAAAACTCTTTTAGCTTCGTCTAAGAAGGGACAACAGTGGATGGCTTGATCACCTTCACACAGTTTACAAGGAAATTTGCACTTTCCTTTTTTCCAGGGGCTTCACTTTCACTAGTCGATGGTGTGTTTTCAACACGATCATTGGAGGTTGACGACACCGGGTTATGCAAATGAGGAGACCAGTCCCTTAGAATCCGAGGGATGAAAGGACAATCTCTATGATAGTGGTCTCCTTTGCAAATGACACATGGTGATTTATGCCTGGTCAGTGCACTGTGTGGATTTTTGCTAGACGATGCTTGGTTGCCCCTTTTCGTCTTTGGCTCCTTCTTCTTCTTCTCTTTCTTCTTCTTTTCCTTCTTCTTCTCAGGTACTTGATTTTTGGCTTTATCAGCCTCATCAAGCGAGGAGGAAGGAGGAGAAGAAGAATTGGATGAAGTAGAGGGTTGGGGGGTAACTATGGAATTGTCTAGTTGCTGACTCGATTGTTCAGGAATTGCGGTGTTCTGAATGATGGAGGTTGAGAAAAGCCATACGAGCAAGCCAATCGTCAATCCTGGTGTAGAGCATTGGGAAGGTATGTTTTAATAAATAATTTAGTGATGTTTTAAGCAATAGTTGTAATCTTTTCTTTATTATAAAGTAGGGAAAACGCAATAAGAACGAGTCCAAAATGATCCAACCACTAATAGTTGTCTTCTCTACGCAGGGAAAGGTAAAAGCAGGAAAGCGCAACGCAAAACGAGAATTTGATGAGAAGATAACGGCTGTCCCTCCAATTCTAAATAAGGTTCAGACCAGGTCGAGTAAATCAAGGAAGATCAGTCCGGAACGAGATGAAGGACTGCCAGTTCGGAAATACAGGCCAAGTAAAGGAAGGCGTTAACAGTTTAGCGGATCACTCAGGATCTTCGATCCTGAGGGATCGCTATGTTCAATCGTTTTGTCGTCTGGAGAACTCCGCCGTTGATTGTATAAAAGGGGGGCAGCATTGGAAACTAGGGGGGATTTTTATGTTGTATCTTTAACTTTCTGTTCGCGGATTTTACTGTCAGTTGAACTCAGACTGTTGAGTCTATCTGAAACGTAGTTTTGTACTCTCATTGATGTGTTAATATAATATCTTTGGTGTTAATATCTCCCTGCGTCTGAAGTAGTTTACGGCGGTGCGCCATTGGAAGCTTCGGGCCCGGCTCCAACGGACACTGGCTGATTGTACCATTACAATTCTGCTTTGTGTGGTTTGTTTCTTATAATCTGTTATGATTGCATGTCGTCTCATACTTATTCATCTGTAGTTTTCATGTTATAAATCTCTGTAACAAGGTCATATCATATTTTCAGGATTCTTCGCATACTGTTGATCTGAGTTGTTTGCATCAATTACAGAATTCATAAGTAGAATATTTCAGCTACAGGTGATTGGAGTAATGGACTATTGGTGATTATCGCAGATCGTGTACATATGATTGACGTTTCCTATCTTTAATGATTTGCTGTTCCATTTGATATGTATATGATTGACGTTTCCTGTCTTTAATGATTTGCTGTTCCATTTGATTAAGCTGCAAACTTGTATAAACGATTGCTTTCCTTTTTGTATGTAAGTGTGTGCCAAGGATTAGAAGTGTTGACCTCGCGAGACTTAGTTTCTTTACTGCTATTCCATTTACTGCCGTTCCTTTTATTGCTGTTCCATTTCTGAAGTTGCTGTTCCATTCTGTTTTCTTGCTGTTCCTTTCGCTTGCGGTTATTGAAGTGGCATGAGAGGAGGGTCAAGGCTGTTGTGAGATACAGCAGACGCTATAATGCTCCCAGATCATGATCCATACTCCTTCATCAGTTTCTAGGGGGATAGGTTACTAATTCCATACCCTCGACCGACGAAGTTGCTGCGTGTGTGATTTCTTTATGCAAAAGTAATTTAGCATTAGCATCCGTTTACTCTTGTATTCTTTAGATCTATACTACGAATCATTATCCTGACAAATAGCCTCAAATTGAGATATCCTTTGCAATAACAAAACGCTCCCGGATTGACTTGTAATGTGAGATAACTAGAGGTGAAAAAGACCCTTGTCACAGCTCCACATTTTGGCGCCGTTGCCGGGGAAGGGTATAGCCATTTGTCTTTTAACAGGGTAGTGTGCGAATCTGTTAGGGGAGAACTGGATCTTAAAAACGGAAGGTAAGAACCTGCGTGCGGAGCATGTAAAAGCCCTGCTCCACCGTCCGCTTTCCTAGCAGAATTGATTTAGTAATTTAATTGGAGTGCATGACTAAGCAGAAAAAGCCAGAAAAGAATCAAAAGCCTCCATCCAAAACCGAAAAAGCCAAGGGGTCGGCGACCCTTGGATGAAAGACCTTTATAGACGAAATTTATAAGAAAGCCGACTCTCAGCCATCAGTAGGTTATAGGAAAGTAAACTCTAAACAACCTGCTAGTTCCCTTCAGGCCTCAGAATCACCATCTGAAGCCTTTGCTGAGGTGCACAGTCAGACAGAGGAGCAGGACTTTCAAGAACTTGACAATTCGACTCCTGGACCAGTGCACGAAGGAAATTTTAGCAACCTTTGCGAAGGAGAAATAGGGGAAATCGAGGAACCTAGATCTCCTATTGAACCAAACCAGCCTTTAAACAGTCCGGATAAAGGAAGCGCTGCAAAAATCCTCGTTGAAGGAATTCATTCACCTCAGATGGTAGGGGCCATCATTATCCCTGATAAAGGGAGTGCTGTAAAAACAGTTCCCGCTAAGATTACCCCTCCTCAACCAAGGGATACTCTCTTAGAAATTCCTGAAGGTTACTGGCATATATTTGATTCCATGGCGCAGAATCAGCCAAATACCCAAACCTCTACTTTGCAATATCCCATAGTGGATTCCGCTGTGAATGCACCGATGAAGGCAATTCCGCTTCAACATATCCCAATGTTTCATGGACTCACATCAGAAGACCCTGATGCGTTTTTATTCGAATTTGATGTGTTATGTAGGGGATACGATTACACCACCGACCCCCAGAAGCTAAAGCTGTTTCCCTCTACTTTGAAGGGAGCAGCTCTGAGATGGTTCATGGGTTTAGGTGGTGGAGTCATAAACAATTGGGAAGAAATGAAAGTGGCTTTCTTAAAAAAATATCAGGATTACTGTAGATCAAGAGAACTAAAGGATGAAATCTTTCAAATGTCAGCCAGACCAAACAAAACTTTAGAAGAATATGTAGAACGTTTCCAATATAACTTGCAAAGATCTCCCTGTGCATCATTACCTCTGCCCGATAACATGTTGAAAATTGCATTGATTAGAGGTATGAAAGAGCAATGGATTGAAACGTTGAATATTATGGGAAAAGGAGACATTTATCAGGAAAATTTTGCTGACATCATTAATCTGTGTATCAGGAGCTCAAGAGGCAGCACAAGGATCAAACCAGCAGAATATGATCGCTTCACTAGAGACAATAGAACATCAGTAGAAGGAGTATCACGAGTGGAACTTGGAAATCTGCTAGAGAATTTTAAAACTGATATCATGGGGACATTAACTACACAGCTTGATATTGTGCAGGCTAAACAAAAGCAAGCAGAGGCGGAATAGAATCTGGCAATTTTCTGCCCTCGGTGCAGAAAGAAACATAGCTAGAAAGAATATCCGCTCGATACAGTTCAAATATGTGCTATTTGCACCAAGGACCATCCGACTGAAAGCTGTCCCTCGCTTCCTAGTTTGAAGGCGGTGTACAAAGAAGCAGAAGAGGAACCAGAATCAGCATATTTTATTAACCAGCGTCGTCAATGGCAGCCTAGGCAATCTGGTATGTTTCAAGATCCCTCCTCTTCTTTTCAATCTCCGCAATTTAATGCTCAGCAACAGAATATGTGGCAAAATCAGTCTCAGCACCCGTTTTCAAATTGGGCGCCTCAAATGTTTCCTACTCCGAACCCTTGGATGAACCAAGCTGGTTGGCCAAACTTTCCTTATCCTCCGCCATATTGGCCAAATAATTCATATCCTCCGCAGTGGACCCCTTCCACTTCGCAAAGTTCACCCTGGCAGAGCAACTGGCCAAGATCGACATATCAAACACCAGGATCAATTCCGCTCCCTCAACCAACTCTGCCAGCCTTGCAACAAAATCCCCAGCCCAACCTAAGACCGCAGCTCCCAGCCCAACCCAACCCTAACCCAAATAATCGACCAGTTCAATCTCTTCAAATTATAGAATCTTCTGAGATTGAATCTGCTCTGCAGGAGTGCAATGATCTTCAGTTGAGATCTGGGCGAATAATAGAAACTGAGGGACATAGAACCGCTCATATTGAAAACCAGTTACCGATAGAACAGCCGTCACAACAAGAAGATGTAAGTAAAGACCAGGTTCATCAGCAAGTAATCACATCTTCTCCACCTTTCCCAGAACGACTGGCCATTCCGAGACAAATGCAATATCCGGATTTTGATATTCTGGGAGAACTCCAAAACTTGTATATAAGAATTCCATTCCTTCAGGCTATACAGGATATTCCCATATATGCAAAAACCATAAAAGACCTGTGTAGCAGAAAATCAAAAAGAAATATAACCCCTAACCCTAGAGTCCAGGTAGTCGGCACCTTATCCGACCTCTTATCAGGGAAAGAAACACCAATTAAATATGAGGATCCTGGAAACCCAATTGTCACTGTTCAAGTCCATGGGCAGACCCTGACCAACGTTTTAGTAGATCTAGGGGCTGCAATTAATATCCTGACAACATCAACCTGCCAGAAGCTTGGAATCACATCGGTAGAGCCTACTTCCACTTTACTAGAGCTAGCTGACCGATCAGTAATAAGACCAGAAGGCACCTTGTATGATGTCATGGTTTCAGTGGACTCTTGGGAATACCCGACCGATTTTCTGGTGATTAATCCAAAAACCCGACTAGATGGACATCCGCTAATTCTAGGTAGACCATGGCTCGCTACTGCTGACGCCTACATTGGATGCCGACAGGGAAACATGACCATAACCAGAGGGCCGGATATCAAAAATTTAATCTTGTACCCGCCAGCCCAGCCAAGCATCACACCTCATATATCACTGACCAATCTGCGCCCTGCCTCATATATTACTGATAATATTAGACCACCATTAACAGTCCAGGAAGCGCTAGATTTTAAGGATCAAACGGAAGATGATGCCATCAATAAATTCATTAGTCAAACAGAATCCACATCGTATACACAATGCTTTATGATAAAAGCGGCATTTGATAATGAATTAGAGGAAGATCCTCTAAAAGATGACCATGACCCAAATATACCTGTAACCTCTGTTGCTAACAGCAAAGTAATACAAATTGAACCGGGCAAAACTTTAAATATTAACGCTAATCTGACACCAGAGCAAGAGACCAAACTCATCCAACTCCTACGAAAGTATCAGGAGGCATTTGCTTGGGACTATCCCGATATGAAAGGGATTGATCCCCAGCTATGTACACATCGTATCTATATCGAGAAAGATGCAAGACCTGTTCGCCAACCACAGAGAAGACTCAATCCCCATTTAAAAGATGTTGTAAAAGATGAGCTGCAGAAATTATTAGACGTTAATTTTATTTATCCTATTTCTGACAGCAAATGGGTCTCCCCACTTGTGGTAGTACCTAAAAAGAACGGGAAATGGAGGATCTGTGTCGATTACAGAGAATTAAACAAAGCTACACAAAAAGATCACTTCCCTCTCCCTTTCATAGACCAGGTATTGGACACCTTAGCAGGCAAGAAATTTTTTTCTTTCTTGGATGGCTTCAGCGGATATAACCAGATTCAGATTGCCCCTGAGGACCAGGACAAGACTACCTTTACTTGCCCCTGGGGAACGTTCGCCTACCGAGTCTTACCCTTTGGATTATGTAATGCTCCGGCCACATTCCAACGGGTCGTTCTTAGCATCTTCGCAGATTTAATTAATGATGGATTGGAAGTCTATATGGATGATTTCACACCATATGGAGATGACTTTGATCCAGCCCTGGACACTCTCGAAAAAGTTCTAGAGCGCTGCATCGCTACCAGGCTTTGCTTGAGTCACGAAAAATGTTACATGATGATGACAGAAGGACTCATTCTGGGACATTACATCTCAGCAGCTGGCATTCAGGTAGACCCGGCTAAAATTCAAATACTCATGCTTATCCCAACCCCCACTAATCAAACAGAGGTACGCAGTTTTCTTGGTTTTTCTGGGTATTATAGACGATTTATACAACATTACTCACATATTGCCGCACCTCTACATGCATTAACTGGAAATGTTGATTTCTTATGGACAGAAAAATGTGATCGAGCCTTCACAGAATTAAAGAAGTTGCTATCTACAGCTCCAGTTCTCAGAGGACCTAATTGGAACTTACCATTCCAAATTTCAACCGACGCCTCAGACACAGCAATCGGTGCAGTTTTGGGCCAAGAAGAAGAGAAAAGACCATACGCTATCTATTACATCAGCAAAAATTTGGCTCCGGCTGAATTAAATTACACTGTCACCGAAAAAGAATTTTTAGCTGTGATACATGCTATTAATAAGTTTAGACACTATATTACAGGCTATCCCGTTATTTTGTATACAGACCATTCTGCTATTAGGTATTTAGCAAACAAGCCTGTTACAAATGGAAGAATAACCAGGTGGTTGATCTTGTTGCAGGAATTCGACATTACAATCAGAGACCGACCAGGGAAGGAGAACCCTGTAGCTGATTTTCTTTCACGAATACCAAAATCAGTTGAAACAGCAGCAGTTGAGGACCAATTCCCAGATGAACACTTATTTGTTGTCGCTGTTCAGACTCCCTGGTACGCCGATGTGGCTAATTATCTCGCAGTAGGTAAGCTTCCAAAACATTTAACTCCCAATGAACGGAAACAGATCGTCCAGAAAAGCAATCGATTTTCGTGGGTTGGGGGCTATCTGTTTCACACAGGTGCAGATATGGAAATCAGAAGATGTATTCGAGAAGACGAAATCTTTGATATCTTGAAAGCCTGCCATGACGGGCCATGTGGAGGACATTTCGCTGAATGCAGAACAGCACACAAAGTATTACAAACGGGATATTACTGGCCTACAATTTTCAAAGATGCTAAAAAATTTGTCCAGGCCTGTGATAGTTGTCAGCGTGTAGGACGACCTGGCCCAGCAGACGAAATGCCTTTGCGGCCTCAATTAGTGATCGAACCTTTCGAACGCTGGGCTCTGGACTTTGTCGGACCCATCAACCCCCCATCAAACCAAAAAACCTACATTTTGGTGGCAACTGAATATGTTACCAAATGGGTTGAGGCGGAGGCATTACCCAGAGCTACAGAGGAGTCGGTAATACAGTTCTTGTTCCATTTGTTTGTACGTTATGGTCTTCCAAGGGAAGTGGTTACAGATGGAGGACCACAATTTGTGGGACATAAATTAGCTGCAACACTCAATAACCCTCACATCCACCACAAAATTACTACCCCATACCATCCGCAGGCAAATGGGCAAGTCGAGAACAGTAATAAGATAATAGAGTCAATTTTGACAAAAACTGTTGCCTCACACCGCCGCGATTGGGCCGCCCGACTACCGGAGGCACTGTGGGCTTATCGAACCACATGGAGAAGTACCACCGGTTATTCACCATATCACTTCGTGTTTGGAAAGCAACCCATTTTTCCTATAGAATTTGAGATCCAAACCTTGCGAACTGCCCAAGAAGTCGGATTGGATTTAAGTGAAGCACAGAAAAATCGATTACAGCAAATTAATGAGTTGGACGAAACAAGGCTCGCTGCATTACAGAATACAGCACTCATCCAGCAACAGCGAGCCAAGTGGCATGATGCGCTCATCAAAAACAAGACATTTCACGAAGGAGACTGGGCTCTGTTATATGATTCTAGATTTCAGGATTTCCCGGGGAAGCTTCAGACTCGATGGTTGGGACCATACGAGATTCAAAAAGTCCATGACAATGGGACCCTTACTTTGATTACAATCGATGGATCTGGATATACATTTAAGGTAAACGGCCACCGAGTTCGTCTGTATCGCAAACCGCTCACTCGGGAATCATTTTGCCAGCAGCTACGCCAAGATACTAACATCAAGATGATGGGAGAGGAAGCAAAAACTTCCTCCCCTATAGATTGGTAAGCAGTTCATTCTTTATTACCACATTTTGTATATAAGATTGTAAATTTTGTATATATGTTTCAAGTGCGTGTTTCCGCTGTTCCTTTTCAAAAGGAACAACACTTGTGTGTTTTGCTGTTCCTTTTCAAAAGGAACAGCACTCTTGAATTTTTGCTGTTCCTTTTCAAAAGGAACAACACTTTTTGCTGTTCCTTTTCAAAAGGAACAGCACTTGTGTGTTTTGCTGTTCCTTTTCAAAAGGAACAACACTTGTGTGTTTTGCTGTTCCTTTTCAAAAGGAACAGCACTTGCGTGTTTTGCTGTTCCTTTTCAAAAGGAACAGCACTCTTGAATTTTTTTGCTGTTCCTTTTCAAAAGGAACAGCACTTTTTGCTGTTCCTTTTCAAAAGGAACAGCACTAGTGTGTTTTGCTGTTCCTTTTCAAAAGGAAGAGCACCTGCATGTTTTGCTGTTCCTTTTCAAAAGGAACAACACTTTTGAATTTTTGTTGTTCCTTTTCAAAAGGCACAACACTTTTCAATTTTATTCCTTTTTAGAAGGAGCAACATTTGTGTGTTTTTTTTTCAGTTCTTTTTTTTAGCAAGCAGCATTTGAGTGCTTTTGTTATTTTAGGACATTGCATCAAAAGAACCCTCCCACCCTCCCTTGTAAGAAAGAAATAGTATGCCCTCGTCCTTTCTATAAGAAGAAAGCGTTGTCCATCCTTTTCCTGAGGCCATAAGTAGCAGCTATATATGCAACAAATATAAAAGGCATGATATATCGAGATCAGCACATCATAAATCGCTATCTATAACAGCCCTAGTATTGATGCAACAAAGGAAGGATCCATACACTCATCATTTTTTCAGCCATAAGTCTCACCTCCTCTGCCCTGTTGGAAAACTTCATCATGTTACGTTCCTACAATTTTCTTTATTATTACTTGGAAATAAGAATAGAAAATTTATATCTTCCTATTGGGATAACAAGACTTCTTCCGCCATTCCCACTCTTAAGGAGGGCTGAACCACCCTTATGTGTAACTATACAAGAGCAAAAGTCCATCTGAAAAGAAAAAAAAAAAAAAGCAAAAGCAGAACCAAAAGAAATTATTTGTCAAATGCAGGATAGGGGGTTTCATTAAAGAACCAGCCTACTATGATCATAAGATTGGAAGCGAAGTGGCATTCCCATCATGGCCACCACACCAGGGATATGGTCCAACAGGTTCATTATATAAACAAACCTTGGAACAGGGGGTCTCATCACGAGCCAGCCTGCCCACGTTTCGCGCCTCTCTGGTGAATGGCGTCATGGTTATCTGGTTACCAAGCCAGCATGATGGCCTGCATGTTGACAAGAATTGCTCTTCAAAACTACACAAAGGACTATGGTTCCGGGGTGAAATAAACAACTCTGCCACGGTTATAAACACCGGTCGGCAGCAGAGCTCTGTTAATGGTATTGGAGTCATAACATATACACCAATTTGGATCTTATTAAATATTTCTTTCTATCCTCGTAATAATTATATCTTACACCTTAATGGATACGTCACATGAACATTTATCATTACCAATTATGGCAAAGGTATTGACTATGACTATCTCAGACTTTCCATGAGTGCTAGACGTCCTATCCTTATGTTCTGCATCACATCACGAAGGCTTATGTTAAACGCGATCTATCCGTCGCATCGATCTCGGTATTTCTTTGTCTAATCTGAAACATGGCAAAACTTTATAAGCTGTTCCATTATGACTCGGTGATGGGACGACCGCCTTCTTCTATTTGACGGCTGAGGCAGCCTATCATTTCGCGCGGGGGGGAGGTGACTTCATTACTCCGCCGGCCACGTGTTAACACATCATTCGGAAATGATATGATACGAAGGTACGATATGCGTTAATGGCATGACAATGCTATTTTTTGCAAAAGTTGTTATTTATGATCAATTATTCATGCATGCTCTGTGTCTTTTCTTTTTTGCCGCAATTACGTTCTTTGCATTGCTGTTCCATCTAGACCCTGAAACAGAACCATGGGGGGAAAGTCTATCAGAAGCGAGCCGAGCGAGCTCATAGTCTCCGAAGCCGCTCGGAAGATCTTAGAAAATGCAGGGTGGTTAACTTATTTTGGCCGCCTGCGCAAATCAAACGAAATAGTGGCCATGGAATTCCTGCAGAATTTGCAGGAAGAACACTCAGTGGTAGATGGGAAGCAGATAGCAGTCACGAAGGAAATAATCGCGGAAGTAACCGGATTACCAGACTCAGGTCCAATATGGACAACAAAGAAAGAAAGACTACAAAAGATCGTAGAAATCTTCCAAGATGAAGGGCAGAAGCTGACAGTGAAGGGAAAAGGAGTGCTGCCGGCAACACTGGGAGAACCTTGGAGAGAACTGGCAAAGGTAGTACAGAGCTACATCACCTGCGAAGGACGAAAAGATGTGGTAAGGCCGCGTCACCTTAAGCTCTTAGCTGTGTTAAAAGGAAAATGTGCTGTGAATCTCCCTGCATTGTTAAATTCATTGCTGCATGATGCCTCTCGGAGCCTGAAAAAGGCACACCATGAAGACGCAGTGGTTAGCCACCACGGGTTAATCCGCCTGATAGTGACATACAGTCTCGCTCAGCAGCAGAGTAGCTGGCGGGAACTTATTACAGCAATTGGAGGGGAAGCAGCATCACCATCCCCAAAGGCGAAGCACCCCGCTAGCACCTCTGAAACACCTAAAAAACCCAGAGAATCGCCAAAACCTAAGCAACCCTCGGGCACAACCGAGCAAACGAAGAAATGCATAGAGCTGGGGAAACAAAAATGTACCCCTAAAGCAACTAGACATGCAGAAAAACGTAAGGAATTGCCCGAAGAAAGACGTGCTACCTTAAAGCGAAGGTATTCCTCTGGCACGCCATAACAGTTTGGAAAACGCAGAAAGGTGGAGGTGGAAGAACAGGTGGCCAGCACACCCGAACAGCCCGAGAGGCCTAGAAAGTCAGCTCGGTTGGCAAAGATAAGAGGTAGGCTGGAAAAAATCCAACCAAACATTGGCCAGCCGATTGAAATAATAGAGGACCCTCCAGCGCCAGAACAAATACCTGGGGAAAACATGGAACAAATAGAGAACGAAGTAGAAGCTGAAGAAGGAAATAAGAATGATGACTCTGCGGCCGAGACCAGCTATCCAGAGGCAGCTACCGAGCAGCCAATTCAGGAGAAGGAGATGGAACAATTGGGGGGTAGCTATCCGCAAACCCCTGGGGAGGAAGAAGAGCTGGCCACCATCTTGGCCAGCCTTAGAGGTTATCCTTCACCCTCCAGTCCGGCAGAGCCTTCCGAAGAACCCTCTGAGGAAGAAACGTGTGAAGAATTTCATGATGGAATGGCAGGGGAAGCAAACCCCCCTGTCGTTGACAAAGAAAATGTGAATACCAATCAGGAACAAGCCGTTCCCAAAACTCCAGAAGGAAATCCACCTGCTGATGGCGTGGAGGATGAAAATGTTTGTCGGGGACAGGACGTTCCCTGAATGACAGAAGAAACCCTCGATGAAAGCGGAGCAAAACTGAGGGCCGCCCATGTGCCCACAGCCGAGGCAAGAGAAATTACGAAGTTGAGAAAAAAACAGCAGAAATTGCTGAAAATTATAGGCCAGCTTCGGCAGAAAATTCGAAGTCTGAAAGCCAGTTTGAGAATAAGGAGGACTGTAAGAAGAAAAAGAAGGACAAATACAGCTGGGTCCTGTCAGAGGAGAAGGCAGAGCACCTATAGACATCCAGTAGGTCGATACTCTGCCAGCGAACCTGCAGCTGTTCCAATTAATACTGAGGAACAAAATGCTGTTCCATCTGGAATAGAGCACCAGGATGCCGTTCCTATTGACATAGAGGAGCAGGCTGATATTCCAAACAGCCCATTAAAACCAACTGCCGTTCCAATTAAAATTGAGCCACAAGACGACATCCCATTTACAGAGGGACCACCGTACCCCTTTATACATGTCAAGAAGGAAGGGGAAAATAGAGCAGTTCACACTGAGACACCACCTTCAGGGAAAATTAAGCGACGAAATGTGAAGGTCCAGGCGAAATTTCCTGCCTCCAAGGAATCATGGGAAAGGGATCTAAAAACCAAGGCCTTGCACCGCGAGATAAGACAGGCCCAACAAGAGGCTGAACAGCTACGGGAACAAATGATCCCTCGAGAGAAATATGAGGAGTTGATCCGAAATAGCTTAGAATACTTCCTGGTTATTAAAGATTCCGCCTTGGAGGCTGCCAAATTCCGTTATCGGATTT
Organism: Pinus tabuliformis; assembly: GCA_031772625.1. Lineage (NCBI taxonomy): Eukaryota > Viridiplantae > Streptophyta > Pinopsida > Pinales > Pinaceae > Pinus > Pinus tabuliformis. The sequence continues at coordinate 638,682,667 of CM062811.1, forward strand.
CCACCCCAAGCGTCCAGCTCAGGGAGCCCTTCAATTACGAGAACTTTGAGCTGGCTGCTGAACGATTGCCCTTTTATGGCCAGTGCATTCTGCAAGCTGGACCATCATGGTTAGGATATCAGTTCCGTAGCCCAATTATCTGGCACCCTGCACCGGGGTACCAGGCCTTGTATAATATGCCTGCAGATCAGTTGCATTACTTCTTTGATAATCTGGTTGCCTATCATGGTTGCAGACCCCCTCATGAAGTACCCTCTCCAACCTATTCTCTTACTGCTCTCCATGTTAATTATAACGGTTTCATGAGGCCATGAAACAGAGTAAGTCGGGGGTGTGTAGAGCATTGGGAAGGTATGTTTTAATAAATAATTTAGTGATGTTTTAAGCAATAGTTGTAATCTTTTCTTTATTATAAAGTAGGGAAAACGCAATAAGAACGAGTCCAAAATGATCCAATCACTAATAGTTGTCTTCTCTACGCAGGGAAAGGTAAAAGCAGGAAAGCGCAACGCAAAACGAGAATTTGATGAGAAGATAACGGCTGTCCCTCCAATTCTAAATAAGGTTCAGACCAGGTCGAGTAAATCAAGGAAGATCAGTCCGGAACGAGATGAAGGACTGCTTGTTCGGAAATACAGGCCAAGTAAAGGAAGGCGTTAACAGTTTAGCGGATCACTCAGGATCTTCGATCCTGAGGGATCGCTATGTTCAATCGTTTTGTCGTCTGGAGAACTCCGCCGTTGATTGTATAAAAGGGGGGCAGCATTGGAAACTAGGGGGGATTTTTATGTTGTATCTTTAACTTTCTGTTCGCGGATTTTACTGTCAGTTGAACTCAGACTGTTGAGTCTATCTGAAACTTAGTTTAGTACTCTCATTGATGCGTTAATATAATATCTTTGGTGTTAATATCTCCCTGCGTCTGAAGTAGTTTACGGCGGTGCGCCATTGGAAGCTTCAGGCCCGGCTCCAACGGACACTGGCTGATTGTACCATTACAATTCTGCTTTGTGTGGTTTGTTTCTTATAATCTGTTATGATTGCATGTCGTCTCATACTTATTCATCTGTAGTTTTCCTGTTATAAATCTCTGTAACAAGGTCATATCATATTTTCAGGATTCTTCGCATACTGTTGATCTGAGTTGTTTGCATCAATTACAGAATTCATAAGTAGAATATTTCAGCTACAGGTGATTGGAGTAATGGACTATTGGTGATTATCGCAAATCGTGTACATATGATTGACGTTTCCTGTCTTTAATGATTTGTTGTTCCATTTGATATGTATATGATTGACGTTTCCTGTCTTTAATGATTTGTTGTTCCATTTGATTAAGCTGCAAACTTGTATAAACGATTGCTTTCCTTTTTGTATGTAAGTGTGTGCCAAGGATTAGAAGTGTTGACCTCGCGAGACTTAATTTCTTTACTGCTGTTCCATTTACTGCCGTTCCTTTTATTGCTGTTCCATTTCTGAAGTTGCTGTTCCATTCTGTTTTCTTGCTGTTCCTTTTGCTTGCGGTTATTGAAGTGGCATGAGAGGAGGGTCAAGGCTGTTGTGAGATACAACAGACGCTATAATGCTCCCAGATCATGATCCATACTCCTTCATTAGTTTCTAGGGGGATAGGTTACTAATTCCATACCCTCGACCGACGAAGTTGCTGCGTGTGTGATTTCTTTATGCAAAAGTAATTTAGCATTAGCATCTGTTTACTCTTGTATTCTTTAGATCTATACTACGAATCATTATCCTGACAAATAGCCTCAAATTGAGATATCCTTTGCAATAACAAAATGCTCCCGGATTGACTTGTAATGTGAGATAACTAGAGGTGAAAAAGACCCTTGTTACAGCTCCACACCTGGAAGCGAAAATGTGGCCATATGGGATGCACCAACATCTCCCCAAGAGAAGGGACTAGGATTTCCTCCAAGGGGAACTCCTTGGTTGGTGGACTCCATGTTCTCAACCTAAGACCAACGTAGGAAAGGTGATGATTATTCCATTTAAAATAAATTTTATACGCTTTGACACAACTTATTTTTTCAATTTTAAAGAGTCGAGAAAAAACAAAATATGACTCTAGTCTCCTTCGATTTCTAATGAGCCTGAAGTGACAAGTGCATAGATTGACCTTTTCCGTTAAGGAGTCTAAAGAGGAATGAAAGGGACTGCACTGGAAATCTAGGCAGAGGGATTACCAAACCAACTGCAAAACTACAGAATAATTTTTACAGTACGGCAGTCAATCTTCCCGAATGCTATGTTCAGTGGATTGCGATCGATAGGGCGGCAGACACGACTTCCTATGGATAAAGGATTAAGCCTATTATGGTCTCCCAAAATATACTCGACGGTACGTGGGAGCACAAGTCTGTACTGGCACTTATCGTCTCAAAGTGGAGGAATCACCCAACCAACAGTGAGAACAATAGTTACCAGGCTTTATGACACCAGAATATGTTTCTAGCCTAGACTTCTAGATGTTGTGCGTTAGGTTCCAAAGCGTTGTTAGATTCATTAAATTTATTTTATAGTTGATCTTGCTTAAGAAATTTGCCTTTCAGGTTCACCGCGTGATGTAGATGTACAATTCCTAAAATGCAATCTAAGATGATAAACAGTCTTTTTATCTTCTTTGTGCAATGAAAATCCTAGCTACTAAGGAAAGAGAGATAGTATTATTTCAACAAAGAGCAAAGAGCACACACTATATGCACTGTCCTAAATCAAACCAATCAAATAGTCTAAATGCAAATGCACATGCATGTATTTGTCTTCTGCCTTCTTAATATGTGAATGATAAAAAGAAAGCTAACGTGCAAATCTGAATTACTTTTCAAAGCGACAATTACTAACAAGTTTCTTTTCAAAATCAAAATGAAGACAATGACAAAACTTTGCAATTTGGAAATGAAAACTTGCTTTTGACACTAGAAAAATTACTAATTCAGATCAAATACAATAGTAACAGGGTAATCGACTATCAAGAACAATCAGATTCTCTTCTATGACTGAAAACAACACTTGAGACACTTTCAAATCAAGAAACGACAGTACAATTACGTTACTTCTTTGCAAAGCAGAACTGAAAATGACTCAACAAATACACAAAAACATTTACAGTTCTTTCCACAATGGATGCAGAATAACAGCAAGGAAAGGGGTTTCAAACATAGGTGTACTGACTACAAGCAGCAAAATTATTGAATAGACCTGAAAAGAGTGAACACAGAAACCAAAATTCAGGAACAGTGCCTAGTCTGATCAACGCACCTGTAACACAATGAATTTGAAATGCAACGCACCTTCTACACTCGAGAAGTGCGCTGAATTTGAGATTCACAGAACAGATAGTGCGTTGGACCAGGGACGAGACCTTGCTTAGGTTCCGGGTCAGAGTTTGCAGTTTAGTTCAGGGATTTTAGCCGAGCAAGTGGTAATCAGTAAATCAATCATAGGGGTAGATCCAAGGAGGTTACTAGAGCCACCACAAGGGCAATTAGATAGTTTGTAAATCAATTTTTTAATTCATAAACAAAACCCGAAGATTGACTGAAGCGGCATTTATCTACTATGCAAATGCAGTTCGAATGCTACCTAGCTCAACTTCAGGCTCCGTTTGTAAGTTTATAAAGTAAACAAATGTAGATAAACAAACAACCTAGTTGTTCCCCAGCGGAGTCGCCATTTTGTTACAGGGAAAAGTGTCTATGCAGAACGGCTAATCCCACTAAGGCGGGTAGCTACCTATCACATGGAATAAGTTGATCTTGCAGACAAGATAGACCTTCCTAGAATCTAAAGAAGACCTAATGACAAGCAAACCAACCAGACACTATCTTTCTCTAAATATGCTTTAATAAACAATGGCAAACAAGTGTTTTTAGGGCCTACCTATGTAACATCCAACTAATTAATTAATCAATCAAGTAAACATCCTACTAAACATATAAGTAATCAATATGCAATTCAACTAATTAACTTCAAGCTCAAAACTATGATTAGAACACTTATCTGTGATTTCGGTTGAAGTCTGCTATCTCCAACAAGGTTTTGGGGACGACTCTCCACCCAACCATAGGCTCAATTGTGCAACGTCATTGCTACAACTGGCCACCCCCGAGCCTCAATCTACTACTACTGCCAGTGCCCCTAAGCCTTGGTATACATTCTTCCAAGAGAATGGAAGATACAACCTCAGACTGATAGAATGCCGGAAAGAATAATGATCCCTCATCTTCCTTGCCCTCTATTAAATAGAAGTCTCATGCCACTTTCTTTTGATTTCTTTCCTTTTTGATAGTTTCCATTTCTTGTTTTATTTCCTTTTTGTTGATAGTTTTTTTTTATAGTTTCCTTATTCTTATCTAGAGTTTTAGTATGGTTATTTCTATTTTATTCTATTTTATTATTTTATTATTTATTGATTTCTTTGTATATATTTTTAATCTTATTATTTAATTGATTTATTTATTATTATTTATAATTTATTTTATTAATTATTATTTATTCATTATTTCTATTATTATTTATTATTTATTATTTATTTTTGTTATTTATTATTTATTATTTATTATTAAGGGGAGGGATATTACATACTCTCCCCCTTTAAGGAACTTCGTCCCGAAGTTATGTTGAATTATGTATTATTTATTATTTATTATTTATTATTTTATTTACTTCCTGTTGCCAACACCCTCTGCTGAACTAGTATAACCAGCAGGCATCGAAAGTCCCAACACCCCGGGAAATCTCAAGGGATCTCTGTCCTTTTTCGCACTTTCGGCACCAGGCTAAGCCTGACCCGGTCTGTATCCTAGTCCAAGGCTGGCCCCAAGGCTCGCGCCTGACTCATACCTCATCTGCCCCAAGGCAGGCATCCGGTCCAGTACTCAATGACCCCGGGCATCTCGCAAGGCTGGCCCACTCCCTCCACAACTACTAAGGTGCACAGCCCCAGGCATCGAAGTCTTATACAACCCTTCCAGACTTCGGCATCCCAATCCAATACTAGGCACCAAGCCTAGAACATCAGGCACTTGGCCTCCTCAAGATGGTCTCATAGCTCTTCAAGAGCTATCCATCAAGAGCTATACATAAGACAAAGGAACCACTGGCATATGTAGTGTTGATTGAGTTTGTCCCCAGCCCATATGGTGTTACTTATTCTCCCTCGTGCGTATGGGCTCACACGAGATCATCAAATAAACCGGCCCATTTGTGGAGTCCTGTGAATCCTCACACCTCCACATGCATCCAATGCATTAACCATATCATCAAATAAACATTCCCTCTTGGCCCATTTGTGGAGTCCTGTCAATCATCACACCTCAACATGCAACCAATGGATTAGCTATATCATCATAGTATCATAAAAAATAATCCACATGCCAAGTCTTGCATGTCATCATGAGAACATTCATCATTGTTAATCGTAATATTATGAATAATAACGAACGACATGCTCATGCATGTCATAAATTTTTACGGAAGTATCGCCTGCTTCACCTCATGAAATACCATCATAAGTTATAACATCAACATATTTGCAATAAAAATATATCATGACTTCACATAATAAATGAACCACATGTCAATAAACCTCATATTATAGCATCATAATTCCTAGGCCATGTTATGCATATCATATCCATCATGAGTTTTCAACATTAAATACCTATCATCACGTAGTAAATGAATATGTCAATCATAATGCCTCATCATAAGTATACATCATCACTATTGTAACCAGTATATAAATATGAACCACGTGGGCATGATCACCCTCATACCATCATATTATGAAACATCATCAATATGAGAAACATCTCAATACTTATCAAATATAGAATAATACTCTATAAGCATTCTTATCATGATTCATTAGAAAAATGAATTTCATAAACATTCAACTATGAACTAAGATTATTCAACATCCATCTAGGATCTATGTTATCTCATCAATGTTATTAGTGTGATGTTTTCATCAAGACGCCAATTAGTTTTTTTTTCAATAATCATTTCCACTTCTTTCAACTAAGAAGTTGACCATTTACACCATCGGTATAATTATCTAAATACATTGTTAAATTTCACATGAGCCTCATTATCTTGAGTCTTAATCTCTCATCATATTTCTTCCTTCCCCAAGGAAATTATGGTGAAATTCATTGTTAAGATATTACCATTTGTATAATCATTTAAATCATCAATATCAAGTTAAAATTCCATGATCACTATACATATTTTTCTTAACCAAATAGCGCACATATAAGAGGTCATCCCTATTTAAGTCTTATTTTATGCTTAATCTACTTGCATGAGGGCTTGTTTCCCCCTCATGATTTACTCATTAGTTGCATAATTTTCATTGTTCATCCTAAAAAGATTTGCTTTTCTCATCAAGTTTCCACTTGATCTCTATTATCGTAGATTCACCCATGTTCAAGTTGGAATAGGGATTCTTCCACTTTAATTTTCACTCATTAATTATTCAGTTTAGACTTTAAAATGATTGGAACTACTACCATCATTATCATCTATGAATGATTTGGTATGCCCATTGTATTTTGACCATAACTTCTTTCAATACTAATGACGTGCACTAATAAGTTGTTTTGTATGAGGTAACAATATATGATCAATCCCCTCGTGAGTGAAATTTATTCAATTGCACCCTTTATTAGTTGAATCTGAATTCTTTTGCCAATTTATATGTAATCCTTATCAAAGTCTCATTATAGAATTTCCAACAATATTTCTTCCTACACTTCATGCTCAATGTTTTATCATGTATTTCTTTTTCAAAAAGTTAAACAGTTATCATCCTCGGAACATTTTCCTAGTTTATCATTTGTCATTTCTCACTGATTACAAGTGCTTAGAACTTCCTATAATGACACTTATATAGGCCATCACTTTGACCTTACCAATCATGTTGCTCGGTTCAATCATTAATATCATTAAGAGAATTTTCTTCTTGACATAAACATGCTTTACTTCCTCCTACCATATATTCATAGATACCATTTATTTTTCCCTTAGTCTCAATTTAAAACATGTTACACTTGAAATGTTGCTACTATTCTTCCAATATAATAACTTATCTTCCTTGAATTGCTCATTTTTATTATGGATTCTCTTCTTTGATCTAATGTTATCATACCCTTTAGGCCATTGAAATGATCTTCTTTATTATTCAACTTTATTAGTTGTTACACAAAGCAGTTGTATAGTAGTGTAGAGAGGTCATATCCTCCTACAATTATATCACTAAACCTCATGTAACATTATACTCAACATCATAACAATTAACTAAACCAAAATCATAGTGTACGATTTAGATGCATCATAAAGTTTAAACAATAAAACATGATTTAGATTGTCCATAAAGGTAACTGTCTTAGCTAAGTAAGTACTCCTAATTAGTTCATCACACAATTTGTATGCTACAATTCTGATGTAGTCTATTTATTTGCAAGTTTCAACATCTAGAGCCTTAACCTTTAATTAAGCTATTACTACCCTTACCAACGTTCTATAAAACATTGTTTCACTCCCAATAATTTGACATATCCAATTACATAATTCCTCAATGATACATCTACTAAGGGAATTTCAATATTTTCCTACGTTCTTTATGAAAATTGGCTTTTTATAGAGAGCTTAACGAAAGTTGATCGATTATTTCATACTTTTAATTGCATCTCATGATTTTTCCTTATCATTGTTAATAATGTGGAGCATAAAATAAAACAAATGCAATAGCACAATATTTACATTATTTAGTGCATTAATTATCCATATAAACACAACTTCCTTATGCTAGTTACCAGTGAGCAGATGTAGAAACTAACCATCAATGGATATAGATTAGTCAAAGATCAAGGAAATCATTTGCTTCAAGTCAACCAATATATTATTTTACCTTTTTCTCTTCTTGAGAATTTTGTATACTGGACAAAGAAAAGTAGTGACTCCTAAATAAAGGCCAGTCATTTGAATTCTTCAGTAGTTACCCATAAATCACTAAATCACCCACTATATTTTAGATTATGAAAATATTAGCATAAAATAAATCAATTCAGGCAACCATCCAAAGAAGAACATCTCCTTCAAATTTTAAAACCAAAATTTAAAACCCCTTAATTTCCCCAAAGGGCGAACATTCGCCCCTAAAATTTTTCTATGGCTCACACCGAGTTCTCTCTCAACTGTCACCTGGTTCTCTCAATGTCAAACTCTCATCTCTCAAAACAAGATACTTCACTTATAATCAATAAAGCAAGCAAAGGAAATAATAATTACATAAAAATGTTAGAACACTAACTCTAATGCTAGAAAGTGCTCTTAAAAATCTTCACTTATAATCAATCTTGGTTCACAATCTTAAATATAATTTGTCAATTAATTAATATTCTATATATATAGAATATTCCAAAAATAACTTATCAAATTTCTCTTTTATGCTTAATTAATCCACTTATGACTTGTGACTTCCAATCCTCGTTAAACTTGAAATAATTTATAAATAAGACAAATTGTAAAGAAAATAAAGGCATTCTGGGCGTACCAAGAGCCAATCTAAACACCCATCAATACAATTATAAAAATTACTTTTTACAGCAATCAAAAAATACAGTAGTGTTGATATAAATGAAATGTTCAGAGAACGAGGAAACATTGGGTTTAACACGTGACAAGGTCCTTGCAGATTTCTTCATTGTCATTTTAAAAGAGAGATAATCTTTCTTTATTTATTTATTTATTTTTTATTTTTTTTCTTTCTTTCTTTGAGAAATAAATGGTTCACATGCATTAAAAAATAAATTAAAAATTAATCTATTCAGCCACAAAAATCGAGAGTGCTGGAAATGGTGGATTTTAACTTATTCAACTTATTTATCCCAAGATATATAAAAACTTTAAATTTCAAATCAAAATAAAACATGTAACAAGCTAGAGTACTGATCATCGCCATGGATGGTAAAATCATGGATATAATTACGACCCTTGTAGTAAAATAACAAACATATAACTGTTGCAATAAATTACAGATTTATTTTTAACGGGTGAAATTGTGAAATAAAAAGCGAAAATAATTTGATATTAACCTTTTTAATTATAATTATAAAAATACCACACACGTAATCCAATTCAAAGCAAAGCATGTGAAGTGATGTATTTGGTTACAGCTTTGTTGCAGGTGGTTGCCGCACCTCACCGCACCGCACCGCAGGTAAGGGAGCTTTTGAAAGTTCAGTTGGTTCGGTTCGTCGAGGATCTCAGAAATAAACTGCTGAAAGCAGCTGAATTAACTTCATAATTTCGCTATTTTCGGGAGACAAAACGGTGGAATCAGCTGGGTAAACTTCGAATCTTCACGCATCGAAGAATTTCGCTTGTACGAACATCCTGAATCCTGCATCTTGCGGACATTTTATCTCAAAATTCGTAATTTTTATCATGGCCTTATGCAGGCAGGGGAGCGAACCTTTACAGGATTGGACTAATTCATCTGGTGGACCGATATTCAGGTCACATGATTATGGTAGCAATATGTGGCAAGGCGAGCTAGGGGATGGTTATAGCAGAGGCTATTGCAAGTTCAATAGAGGCAGAAAGTTGGGTCGCGCGGTGAAGAATGGACAATGTCCCATCATTCTCCTGCTTGGGGTCCTTTTCCACTTACAAAATTGCAAATGCAAAAAACGGCTAGCCCTATGCTAGGGGCAACATTCAGATGTTTGGGACTCAGCTCTAGTCGAGTATTTTTCAAACAGAAATTAGATTTAAGTATTCAATGGTATATTTTCAATGGTCTTGGATTTCCGTGACTTTGCACAGTTAGTATACTTCTGTTTAAAGAATTTGGACTTTTCTTTACTGGCTTTGGACAATTTTTTTTTTTTTTATAGAAGCCCTCATGAATTTGCATTTTTGAAATAGCCAAAAGACTCTGAAACAGTTCTCTCAATACTTGTTAAAAAAAACTAATTATTCCCAGGCAGGCTTGCTTTATAGTCAAATTGTCGAATTCTAGGAAAATGTTACTATTAAGAAATAATAACTTAGTGCTAACCGGTAGTTCTAAACTTCTTGTTCAGAGTATTTATGTTCATTAGTTCAACACCTTCAACATTAAAAGTCCGATTGTCCCCATGAGTGGTCTGGGCTAGGTATTATGGAAATTTCTAGTCATATAGAAACCTTGCTCCAGGAAATGGATTGCCTGGTTCTTGCAAAAAAGGATACTGAATAGACTACTATGTCCTAGAAGGTTAAGAATTCAATTTGCGAATTACAAATTCTAAGTGTATAAGAAAGAGAAAAGTCATCATCTTTTAACAGAAGGTTAGTTTGCTGATTGTGATGCCATTAATCGAAACTACTTTATTGCAACTGATCATCTCTAGAGGATGGTTGCAATTCCCATATCTTGCACAAGTAAACACTAAGTTTGACTTTTACACAATTTAAACCTTTTTTTTTCACCTCGTCAATTAAACTTGGAATGTCCAGAGTCTTAAATTGAACTACGGAAATGTTGGCAGTTGTGTTATAGTAACACTCCAATAATTAAGAATAGGAGTCATAAATGTCCGAGCTTCATAAAGGTCACATTAAAGGTAGGTGACCAAGATTTATGTTTGTTAAATGTTTGTAGTTGGTGTAGTCCGATAGTCAAACTACCTTTGGTCATGGCGAAGAACCTTTTGAATTCAAAATCCGTAGCCTACAGACACATCTCCTATCGCGAATGAGAAGAAATGGCCTTCATCATGGCAGTGACAAGATCTACTATATGCAGGCGGTTGCTGCAATTTTTTTCAGTCCTCTGCAAAATATCCCAATATCTGCCAATATCTGGTTAAATATCTGCCAATGTGTCAACAAAACCATGTACAAAAACCATAGGTAAACCAAACCTCAGAATGATAGCGTGGGCTGTTATCGGAGCATCAAAGAAGCCTGGAAAGTGATGGCGAAAGTTGCGCCTCAACCTAAAGGCTGCAAAACTTGTCAAAAACTTTCAACACCTGCCAACCTATTGGCGGTTGGGCAGACTTATTCGAATGGATTTACCCAGAATTCCAACTAGCGGCGCAGTACAATTTTTCCAGAGTGAAAGCAATATGGCTAGGAAATAACTTTAGATGGTGGAAACTCACTATGGAATATGACATCTAACCAATCAAAATTTGTCAAATATTGATAGAATTTCTTGGCTTGTCATTACCATAAAGAAAATCATGTAACATTATTTTTGTTCAGTTATTTTTTTTAAGGGTACACTCATCAAATCCAGAACGACATGAAGGATCCACAACCATGAACGACGACTATGGCCATAACAGTCATGTCTTAATGAGTGATTGATAGAGACATATCCATAGTATATTTACAGAAAACTCCTCCTAACATAGTCAACAGAGTAACAAATATAAATTTGTATATACCATTGATAGTCATGTATAGAATTCTAATTTGGTATCATGATAAAAAGTAACCTGAAACAAGTAACCTTTTTACAAGTAGATAGTTGGTACATGGCCCCCTGTCGAAGGGCAGGGTCCGGGAGCTTCTTCCCCATGGCTGCCCTGATTCATTTTCTCTACAAGATAGCAGAGAATCATGTAAAGGAGCCAGAGATAGTCAACCTCCAGGCACGGATGCGCTTACCCGATTGGCTGTGGGAGTGAAATACGCTAACGGACACTCCGGCTGTTTGAATTTAACTGGTGCCGGAAATGGAAATGTATCAACCAGCAGAGGGCATGGCAGTCTTGCATCCAAATAAAAAATGATTCAAAAATTCCTATGATATAAATTAAAAATGACAAATGACAAATTCCACCAATTTCATTTACATAAGGGAGCTTTCCATTCCCACGGCTTTCATTGCAATACAGAGCCTTCCATTCCACGGTTCAATGAGCCTCGGGATGCCTGATGTCCAAGGTATTAAAAAATAGCATATATGCAACAAACATATACATAAAATCAAAATTTCCAAATGGAAAAATGATCGACCTTTATTCTACCCCTGCACTTACCTCAGATGGGCATTCCGACTGCTCATTAGCTTCGAAATAATCGTGCAGATCCCACTAGAATATCAACTTTTCCTGTGTTCTTTAACTAATAAATGGCTTATTGCAAATTTATCTGACTGATAATGCAATTTCTCTTTCAAGAGAGTCCAGTGCGAACCCAGAGTAACCAGGCTATTCTCTATAAATTTTATTGGTTAGGGAAACTAATCAATTTTTGAGCCGGATACTCGATCCTGTATTGCGTTTGTGGAAGTGGCCACTACGGCGAATGAAATCAATTTTGCTTTAGAAATCGATCATATTTGCAGAGCTTTCCAAACTGCTAACTTAAATTTCCGAGAGCTATGGGATCATCCTAGATCACAGATTGCTTGTCGGTACCGTCTCGCTGTTCTATATTAGAAGTTTTGACAGCAAATTGTGAGACTTACAAACTACCACTAGCACAGACGTGGGTTCCATGCAGACATTCAAGTCTCCCAGGTGATGAGAACTTAAATAAAAAGAGATGTAAACCTCAAATAAAAGCACAGGACGGATATGCTTGTCAACTCAGGATATGGCATATTATGTGAGAGACAGTCACTTGTTAGGTTACTGGAGATCGCTTGAACATCAATCAAGGAATAGTCAACAGATAGATATTGATATTTAAGATACAGAACAAAATCTATCATCGATATTTTAAAAGGTGCGATCAGCATGTTATAGTATTCCATTTGTATTCTAAGTCATAACACTTATAAATAATACCAAAGCCAATAAAAAATTGAGGGTTTGTAGAAAAATATGCGGCTGCTTGGAAGTAATCAACCTATAACTTTAAAATAAATCAAGTTAATTTTTTTTTTTCTCTAAGATGCCCATAGGCCCTAAGGGTTGAGCCAAAGCTCTGATACCATATGTAACATCCAACTAATTAATTAATCAATCAAGTAAACATCCTACTAAACATATAAGTAATCAATATGCAATTCAACTAATTAACTTCAAGCTCAAAACTATGATTAGAACACTTATCTGTGATTTCGGTTGAAGTCTGCTATCTGCAACAAGGTTTTGGGGACGACTCTCCACCCAACCATAGGCTCAATTGTGCAACGTCATTGCTACAACTGGCCACCCCCGAGCCTCAATCTACTACTACTGCGAGTGCCCCTAAGCCTTGGTATACATTCTTCCAAGAGAATGGAAGATACAACCTCAGACTGATAGAATGACGGAAAGAATAATGATCCCTCATCTTCCTTGCCCTCTATTAAATAGAAGTCTCATGCCACTTTCTTTTGATTTCTTTCCTTTTTGATAGTTTCCATTTTTTGTTTTATTTCCTTTTTGTTGATAGTTTTTTTTTGATAGTTTCCTTATTCTTATCTAGAGTTTTAGTATGGTTATTTCTATTTTATTCTATTTTATTATTTATTGATTTCTTTGTATATATTTTTAATCTTATTATTTAATTGATTTATTTATTATTATTTATAATTTATTTTATTAATTATTATTTATTCATTATTTCTATTATTATTTATTTTTGTTATTTATTATTTATTATTTATTATTAAGGGGAGGGATATTACATAGGTCCAACACAAGTTTGTGGATGCCTTCACTCCTTCGATCCAAATGAACTACTTTTTCACGAACCTCCAAACACAAACAAGGCAAATAAATTAAACAGCAGCTGAAAAGCCAATATCATAAAACATATTTAACATGAAAGTCAAGGAGTCCATGAAATGAATAACATGAGATACTTGTTGAGAAAAATGAGTTTGATTGTATTAATTCAAAAGAAGAATAACTTTACAACCTGTGCCTTGACACTGTACAAGCTCCTCCCAGGGTCCAGCAAGAAGTCTCCTCTACTTTGACAAGTTTCGCTCACTCCCAAATGAAGCCAAAAAGGTATGTGATCTCTCCTCTTAAGCTCAACTTGGAAGTCTTCATTTCACCAGAATTTACCCTAAAAAATGTTCAACTTCTAACCTCCTCAGCAACCAGCCCAATGCCTGTATTTATAGTGCAATGGAGGGAGGTTACTAGGTCCTCCTTCAAAGGGATAAAGCCCTCCTTCAAAGGGATAGCTCCTCTCATCAAGGGATTAGCTCCTTCTCTTTTGGGATGCATGAACCACCTCAGAGCGAACAATCCACGTCAAAATTCCTTCTAGAATCCTCTAGAATTAACCCAAAGTGAGTTTTTTAAGATAAAACTTGCGCCTTTTGACTTTCACAGGGGTCCGCACCCACACCATTAGGGACAGAGCGGGCAAGTCTGCAGCTTTTGTAAATAGAAGGTGCGGGACCGCAGGTGACAGTGAGAGAAAGTGCGGAACCAGAGTTACATTTATTTTTAATGTCTTTCTTCCATTTTCAAAGCTTGACTTGAAGAGTTGTGGTCTGAGACTTGCCTAGGAGGATAGTACAAGTGATGATAGACCCATACTGACTGCAAATAATCATGGTGACGATATTTTTGTGTAACAGATTGCCCCCTAAAGTGCGAAGTCTGTAGTAGATGAGGATTTCATTGATCATTTAGGAAGAGTGAAGTACTTTATCATTTCGAGGATCATCCTGTGGAGAGCTCGGTTGGAACCTGTAAAAACATTCAACGCAAGATATATATATGAGATCATATCATCACTGAGGTAGGCATTCCCATACTCAGATCAAAACTGACTAGAAAACTAACTACTGCTCTGATACAGGAATGATCTTGTAAAACATCACAAGTATAGACTCAGGTGGACACAGTATGGACACAACCATCTGTTTATGAATAGTCCATTACATAATGAATACAAAATTCCTCGTAGCCTGGATTGTGGAAACTAGATCCAGGGTCTTCATTTCCACTTCTCGAAACAATACGATTCTATCCACGCGAATGAATGTGTTGATGTCGAACATGGTAGAAACCACTTGATTACTAGTCAATGATGTAAATTGTTAACAAGTGTGAGAGAAACCACCAGTGATGTCAATGGCTCTCAAAGTACCCAGTACAATCCATGAGATGTGAATAGATGTGTTGATGTCGAGCATGTAACAGAATCCTTTGATCGAAGGTCAATGATGCAACTTGTTGTCAAGGGCGAGAAACCTGCCATTGAGGCATGCAGATCTCAAGGTACTGACAAATTCTAGATCATCTTTCTAGATAATGAGCTGATGTCGATAGAAAGCGATCCGTCGTAGGAAAGCCCACAACATGAAAGCATAGATCAAGTCGAAGAAATTTAGTTGCAGATACTGACTCAGGGATGGTCAAGATGAATGACAGATATTTTGCAGATGAATGGCTTATTGGCAGTGACCTCTTGAACACATAACGACGTGACAGATGGTTTGGTGACAATTGACCCAAAGTTAATACCCAGAAACCGGCTGAAGACTTTCAATGTGGTTTGATCAACTGTTAGGCAAAGGATTTCCCAACCCAGGTGAATAAAAGTGTCATGTTCAAGAGCGGTTACAAAGTATGACAAATAGGCTCATTTTCCTCTCTTTTCCCCCACCATTTTTGGTAAGTACCTCTTTATTTTTGACAAGCTTGAGGAGGATAACATTTGCTTGATTATAAGCTCATCCTTCGGATGAGTCCAACTTAGTTTAAATTCAAACCCTAAGAAGGAGAGGTTCATTCATTCCGGTTGTGAAATTTTAACGAGTCCAGTATAGGAGAAACTCGGTGTTTTTCAATTTTAGAGAGTCTGAAAAAACTTAAGAAAACTCTAGGGTTGACATCTTTCGTAAGTTTGTGTCTCCCAAGCCCGAAAAAGTATAAAATAATACTTGAGAGAACCGCTTGATCTTTTACGACCAAGGAGTACTTTTCGTCATTAGTGCCCTTGATCCGAAAAAGTAAAAAAGTGATCAAGGACACGTCGTTTCATAACCAATACCGAATTTGAAGCGACAAAAATCCAGCAATCTTTTCATGTTTTCACGGTCGGAAAAGAGTTGTAAGTGGACCGTCTTTTAATTCCGTTTTAACGAGTTTAAAAGAGACACTCAGCGACCTTTTCATGTTTTAGGAGTCAGAAAAGATCTTAAAGGTGACTCTAAATGTTTTTTCATTGAAAATAATAGATTTCACCTGAATAATCTGTTATCCTGGACAAAAATGCAAACATTACTCATACCTGTTTGAAATGGATAAAAATGTCGCAAAAATACCTTTCCAAAGTGAAACATAAACAAATTTGCAATTTATTTACTAAAAAAACTTATAAAAAGGGCCTTCGTCAATTCACTTTTACCGTTTCAGTTTTGGGTGAGAAAATATCGCTTTTGCTTAGAAAACTTCCCGTGAATATTGCGGAAAATCCAACCGTCAGAATTGAACGTCGTCTTCTCCAGGTAATCCACATCATCCTACTCTTCATTTTTAACTGTTTCACTTTCTGTTTTAGTCATTTATTTCATTTTTGGGAGGGTTTTTAGGCATAAAACCCGCGCGCGGGGGCCCGCAGGTTTACCACTGCTGGCCTGCGGACCCCGAATTTTTCTGCATTGGGAAAAAGCTCAGGGTCCACACCTTCCATGTAGACAAGGTGCGATCCCACGCACTGTGTCTAACCCAGAGGGTGCGGTCCCCGTCGCAAGGGTTTTTAACCTAAAAATTCTCAAAAATGGACCAATCAAAATAATTTCTAGCAATTTAATTTATCCTTATACTTGATGTAGAGAGTACATCATGCTAGATTGGCGTGAACGAGAGCATGAGGACGTGGATGCTGCCGCATGGAATCATCAGCCTTGACTTGATGCTTTGAGGGCGTGCAGCTTGTACAAATTCTGGGCCATTCTTGGAATGAGGGCTCAGGTGGATTTCTTACAGTGGTTGGTTGACAGATGGAGCATATAGGACCAGTGCTTCTTCATTGGTGGCCACCAGCTCGAAATCGAGCTGGCGGACATATATTTATTGACTGGTTTGCCTAAGAGAGGCAAAGACTTGACTCTTTTTGGGGCTAGGCCAGGTAGCCAGTCTGTCGATAGCCTCCGACTAGAGTACTGCAATAGCCAGGCTAGAGACAAAGGGATAGACATAAAGACCATATCTCGTCCCGAACTCATGGTGATTGCGTTTAATATCACCAGACTTTGCGGGGCTGCCGCATTACATATTGCCACCGGATCCCAGATGCATATGGCAGTTGATTTCTTCCGAGGCACCATCTTCAACTGGTGTGATGCTGTGTTGGCCAATCTGAAAGGCCAACTGACCAGGGCCAAAAACGGACAACTAAAGACCTTTGGTTATGGGGCTTTGGTTGTGAGTTTTGGCCTGGAGAGGGTTCCTATGTTGATCCCGCAACACCTTACTATTGGAGCTGGGCTTCCTCGAGAGCCCAAACTGATGCGATGGGTCGCAGTTATGGCCCATCACCTGGACGAGAGGACAGAGGTTTCTCGATTCAAACCTGAGTATTTCCAATGGCTAGAAAACTAGGTCTTTTCTATTCAGGACTTCCCTTATGCTGGGATAGATTTTCGTGGTGACCCAGACATGGTTCTTCCACCAGGAGAGCAGTGGGATGATTCAGGTAAAATCATTTTCAAAATTTTTCCTATTTTAATTTTTTATTATTTTTCCATCGTCTCAAAACTGATAGTAAAAATTTCAAATGCAGATGTGGGTCCACAGCGACCAGCCACTCTCCGGCCTTACGAGAGGAAACAACCAGTTGCACCCGTGCCAGCCCCAGAGGATGAATCAACAGAGGTTTTGGCCGAGTTGGAGGGTCATATCGAGTGCTTGACAGGAGATATTTCGGAGACCACTATAGATGACATTCCTTGTCAATTTCAGCGCTATGTGATTGGGGTCTCGGGACCTTTTAGGAGGTTCCTTTGCAAGGTGGCCCATGCAGTGGTTTCTTATAGAGATCATCAGCAGTGATAGGATGATCGCCTATTGTGGGCACATATGAAAATTTTGTTTTTTGTACTTATCATTTTTACCGATCATAAGGTGTTTTTCAACCTATGATCGAAGACGATGTATTTTTTGACACACTCCTACATATATATCACTATTACCAACTTATCTTGTAAATCATGTTATGGAATGGTTTTAAATTTACATGTATGATTATTGCAAATGTCTATTTAACATTCGAGAAGCAATTGCATCTGCTAATGTATTTAAAGATCTTGGAATATGCTGATATTCAATATAATCAAATTCACGTTCCAAGAGATGCACTCTCAAAAATAATCTTAATAACACTGGATTTCTAATGGCATACACTCTATAAAGCTATAATACAATGAGTTCAGAATCTAACCTTACTATCAAACTCTGAATCCCAAATGAAATAGATTCAGGTAATAACTCAATCATTGCATTATACTCGACAATGTTTTTCGTTGTTTGACCGAGGCTTACCCCATGCATAGATACTAACTCATCAGAGGGCGAATAGATAACCCAAGCTGCAGAAGAAATGTTTTGTGTATTACGACAAGCACCATCAGCAAAACCAATGTATGTTTGGAGAGGTATCGACATCTGCAATATCATGAGTAAAACCAAGATAAGCAGGAATAATGACGAAAAAACACTCTCTAAGCTAAGCACACTGTTTAAACTAAAACACACCAGCTAGAAAGAAAAACTATCCTAACTAAAAATCTCCATACCCATTCTTTAAGCATAATACCTCTTCAAGTAAAGACCATTTCTAGGTTTACCCAAAGAGTCCTTGTCAAAGTCTACCAATTCATATGCCCCTTTTGCTACCTTTCGCTTGACAACATAGGGACCATGCCACATACGAACCATGCCACATAGGAACGAATTTTCCAGCACCTAATTTATCATTAGCTTGATCGTAAACTAATACTAGATCTCCTTCAAAAAAAATTTGAGGGGTCACATTTCGATCATACTAAGCTTTCATGCATTTTGCGTGAGTCTCGATCGCCAATGCAGCATCACGTCGATTCTCATCTAATTGAGCCAAGTATAACAAACACCTTTCCTCTTCGGAAGTGGCTGGAAGTAACTCGATGGCCATTTACAGTGACGGGATTTCGCATTCAATGGGTAACACAACTTCCAAACCATAGACTAGTTGGAAAGGAGTGAACCCTGTTGATGTTTTTGCAGAAGTTCGGTATGCCCAAAGCGCTGAAAATAGCATGTTATGCCAATTCAACCAATGAATCCCAATGATTCGTCGGATCATGATAACTAGAACTTTGTTGATGGATTCAACCAGACCATTAGCTTGTGGATAATAAGGGGTTGAACTATCGTGACGTAAACCAAGCTGGCCTGTAAGTTTGGTCATCATAACGTTTCGAAAATGATGCCCATGATCAGTGATTATCGCTTGCAGGACACCAAACCTAGAAATTATATGATTGAACACGAAAATTGTAGTTGTTTTGCCATTTTCCTCAAATGTAGGCATCGCCTCAGCCCACTTGGTAAAATAATCTACCGCAAGGATGATATACGCATGCCCCCCATCTGAGTGAGTGTTACATGTAATAAAATCAATACCCCATTTGGCAAAAGGACCAACGACAATTATAAGGTGGAGAGGAGCAAGTGGAGCACGCATATTTCGATAAAAAATTTGGCAGTTGTGGCATTTTCGGACCGCCGTAATACAATGTTTAAATAAACACGGCCAGAAGTAGCCAGCATGCAATATCTTTTGGGCCGTGGCATACCCAAACATACGACCGCCACATGCTCCAGAGTGGTAGTCATTTAGAACCCTTTCAGCTTCGTCGTGAGTTAAGCAACGTCAAAAAATAGAGTCCGCCCCACGGCGATAAAGAGTATCTCCAATAATCTTGAATTGTTGGGACTGGAATCAAATTTTTCGACATTTTGACCTTGAAATTTCTGGCCGAAAGGATTAGGTCTGGAGATAAATGATGATATCCCCATACCACGGATCTAAAGTGCTGATTAGAAACAAGGATTCGTCCGCAATGGGCTCCTCCGCCACAGTTTCCGTGTTAGCACGCGGGAAGTCACACATTAACTCCAAAAAAACTAAAGATTCCTTAGACTTGGATTTTTCAAATTCCAAGTCGAACTCCTGCAGGATAAAAATCCATTTAGAGTACTTGCCCCCTAGCAATTACTTGGTCAAAATCTAGATCATAGGGTTGCAATCCGAAATTACTATAGTTTTACGTAGTAAAATGTAGTGACGAAAACATTGAACAACTTGAACAGTTGCCAATGCCAATTTCTCCACATGTGAGTATTTTAGCTCAGTTGGATTTAAAGTTCGACTAAGGTAATATATCACATGTTCAGCTCCGAATTCATCTTCCTGAACTAAGACCATTCCAATGATGGAATGAGAGGCGGCGAGATACAAGAAGTAATCCTGGTTGTAGTTGGGAGGATGAAATAACGGTGCATGGGTCAACGCGTGTTTAAGTGCATCAAAAGATTTCTAAGATATCTCATCCTAATAGAATGGAGTATTCTGTTTCAACAATCGGGTAAAACCCTTTGTAACTTTGGCGTAGTTAGGAATGAATCTTCGTAAAAGATTTGCTTTCCCCTGCAAACTTTGGAGTTGGCGAAGACTCGAAGGAGGAGGCAATTTGATGATAGCTTCGACCTTCAAGGGATCAACGCGAATGTCGGCTTTCAAAACTACAAACCCCAACAATCGACCCATTTCTATACAAAAGACACATTTGTGTGGGTTCAACCGAATCCGATATTGCCTACACCTCATCAAGATTGCTCGTAAATGGACAAGGTGATCAGCTCGATGTAATGAATGAGCAAGCAAGTCATCGAGATACGGTTGCACAATGTGCTTGATGTCATGAAACGCATAAGACATTGCCCTTTGAAAAGTTTCTTCGACATTCTTGAGCCCAAAAGGTAATTTGCAATAAGCAAATGTCCCCCATGGACAAATGAAAGCCATTTTTGGTTGATCGGCAGGTAGAATATTGATTTGATTGTATCCGGAAAAACCGTCCATAAAGGAGAATATTTCGTTGTCGGCACAATCATCAATAATTTGATCGATATAGGGAGTTGGGTAATTGTCGCTTGGACAGGCTCGATTAATGTCCCTATAATTGATGCATATTCTTATTTTTCCCTGATTTTTGTTAACCGGAACAATATTCGATACCCAATCCGTTAACGGGATCGGATAAATGAAACCTGCTTTCAATAATTTTTCAACTTCTACTTTAATTGCAGCAGCTTTTCGTGGGTGAATCTGACGCAAACGTTGCCGGACGGATTTAGCATCCGGGTAAGTCTTGATCTCATGAACAACAATCGTGGGATCAATTCCTGAAATTTCCTCATAGGACCAGGCAAAAACGTCTCGGAATTCTTGAAATAGGGCCTTATATAGTTGAATTTCGTCATCTGTACACGAGGCACCTATATGAATGTTCTCAACAATTCCGGGTTTAACTGAAATGTAAATATGAATAGTTTGAGAGATGTTTCCCAAATTTAACTCTAAATCGGGATGTTTCATTGGATTTTGAGGTTCCTTGACATATTCAGTCGTAAAAATTGATGAGAAATCATTTTCAAAATGATCATTCCTAGGTAAAAACGAAGATTTGTGATGGAGATCTTCCCATGGTAAATCATCTACACATAGGATTTCACGAATTTGCTCATCAAAGTGAACAAGTTTAGAAAACGTGATTAAATCCGAGCTTGATGTGAAAAGTGATTCCTCACGGACCACATTCATGAAGTCATTTTCGGTTGAAGATGGGTTGACAAAAGACTACACGGCTTCATAGGCAATTTCATATGGACTCAAAGGCATGGCATTACCAAATGAGTCTATCTCAGATTCAGAAGGAACGATCCAAGGATCATCATAAACAATGGTGTCTGATGTGATCATATGAATGGTTTCAAATGAAGACGATGCGTTGATCGGAGGAAAAGGAAAAGTTCCCAGTAAACTGACATCTTTAACTAGTCCTACTCCAACATCCTTATATGGGATAGTCGTTTTACCAACATGTTGAATACTTTTAGAAGAGGCTGGGCCGGATGAAAAGTAAGCCAGCTGGTCTATGGTTACGATCTTTCCATTATGTGGAAATTTTATTACTCAAAAGATTGATGAAACAACTGCTGTCATAGCATAAGACCAACTTCGACCCAAGAGAAGGTTGTAATCTAGAGGGGCATCAACCACCTCCACATCTAGACTAATGGTTTTTCCTTCAACCCCTATAGGCAAATCCTGTAGAATGCCAAAAGGATGAAACCCACGGCCATCAAAGACCTTTAGGATCGTCGAGGATTGATTTAGCGAAGGAGAACCAAGCGATCTCCAACACTGTATCAACATAATACACATTGAGGCTCCCTCATCAATTATAGTCCGATGAATAGGCTTGTTTTTGACTATCACTGGAATCTGGAAAGGCATTTGATGAGGAAAACGTGGTGTACTATTTTCTAGATCGAAAATTATTATATTCGAGTCTTGAACATCAACAGCTCCTATAGCTGACAAAAATAATTTACGTTGTGCTGGACATGATTGCAGCACTTCCAAAGCCGACATTGCTGAGGATGAAACAACTAAATCCGCAACAATGTTATAATTTTGAGCCGCTCTCGCATGTGGATTGAAAGCTGACTTTCGAAGTAAACCGTTGGGGGGCGGTTTGATTACCAAGTCTGGATCAGGTTTCTCGATCTGTAGTGGATCGAAACCGGGAGCTGAGGTTGATGGATTAGAATGAGAAGATTCTGCTTCTTTACCATCAACAGGACTTTTACTACCATAATCTTGCGATCGAGTCACAATCCTAACATGGGACATCATCAATATGGGTTCTTCATTGGCACTCGAGGACGAACCTATCATCTTACTGTCTTGAGCTGGAAAAGGATCCTTCAAAACAACAGGAGTTTGGGAACCTTTGACAATCTTCGCAACCTCTGCACGATGAGGGCAGTCTCTTGTAAAATTTTCATTGTCACAAATGAGACAAGGATAACTAGGTTTGCACTTTTCATCATTGGATTCTGATTTTTAAGGTTTCGGCTTTTAATTTTTGTCCGTTTTATTCTTCTTCATTCCTTTCTTCTTCCCACCAGATTTTGATTTGGCTGTAGATGACTCTACAACGTGAATATCGGTGGAAATCTCTGCAGAAGAATCTCCTGTTGGGGAATCAGGAAAGGTTATGATGGGAGAAGAATTCTTGGAAGACTTCTTCTTACTTTTAGTGTTAACCGTGCCAATCATACCATCGGCGGCATGACATCCCGAAGGAGCTTCAGCGATTTGATTTTTCTTGGGAAGATCGGGGATTTTCTCGTGTAACGTACCTGACTGAGTATAGACCAAGTCAAGGTATTGTGCTTGAGCAATCACTTGCTCTTCAGTAACAACTACGGCTTTAGCTACATCTTCAATGATCTTTGGCAACAAAGATTTTACAAACCACTCGGCCAAGATCTGATCCGGAATAAACACCTTCACTAAACGCCGTTGACGTCTCCACTCATGGATATGATTTGAAATGTAAGTGGATGTAGATTGTTTTAATGAAGTTAACAATTCTGTGCCATTGTCATATCGGATTGGCAACTGAAAATGAGTTAAAAACGAGGTAGCTAACTAACTAAAATTATAAAAAGTGCCTCGCGGTAACTCAATGTACCACTTGGCCGCGAGACCAATTAGAGTGCACTGGAAAAGTCTAAGATGGATTGAATCATCTGAAATGGAGTTAGACGCACAACAGAGGTGGTAAGTCATCACATGGTTTGACGGGTCCTCTCCTGATTTACCTTCGAACTTAGGAATGTCACTGGGCAACTTATTCAGCATTGGCGGCCAAAACAGAAGGTAATTAATGGGATCATTCGTTAGGCGCGACAAGTCAAGTAAGTCCAAAGTTGTGATAAACGGTAACTGCCTATTAGGATCCATAAAACTCTGGGTCACTAGACCAGCCCCAGGAGGAGGATGTCCAGGATAACTAGGAATAGGAATTGCATTTGGGATATTGTATCCTCCCGGAAAACCAGGATTAACCGGACCGTAATGGGGTTGTTGAGGTTGTTGATAAGTGTACCTAGGGTACGGTTGATACTGATAGACTGCCTGCTGCACAGCAGGACCGAATTGGTACTGTCCCTGGTACGGTTGATAAGTAAATTGTGGTTGACTTGTGACAACCGTAGTTGAACCAGGTTGTCCTACAGGCATCTGAACCGAAGCTTGAATCATAGATCCAGACACAGGAACAGTAGAAACCGGGGTTGTCGATACTCCAGAAGTAGGTGGGGTAGATTAAATAGATGTTGTAGTGGTTGTAGCAGTCGTTTGAGGTGGAGTACGAGGCGTACTAGGCCCAAGCTGAGAAACTACCGAAGGTACAGAAGTTTGAATGTTAGACTGGACTGGTTGCTAGGGTGTAATAGAAACTAAGGGTTGTCCAGTTTGAGATGACAACTGTACATTTGGCCGCAACATCTGTTGAGTTTGCGATGGATCCCACACGATATTCATTCCGGGGTACTGACCCATAACAGGTTGAGAATACTGAGGACCATAACCGGGTTGAGGGTAGGATTGATAATTGAAAGGTACATTTCTCATTCCTTGAACATACGTTTGACCGGAGGGTGGTTGGAAACCTTGGTTCGAGTACTGACCTTTGGGTTGATACCCTTGAGGCACATACTGATACTGGGGTTGACCTTGAGGTATAAATTGATACTGGGGTTGACCTTGGGGTACATATTGATTCTG
This sequence comes from Pinus tabuliformis, assembly GCA_031772625.1. NCBI lineage: Eukaryota > Viridiplantae > Streptophyta > Pinopsida > Pinales > Pinaceae > Pinus > Pinus tabuliformis. The sequence continues at coordinate 638,707,498 of CM062811.1, forward strand.
GGATTGACCTTGAGGAACGTACTGTCCCATAGGTATGTACTGTCCTTGAGGTTGCCCCCCAAATGCAAATTGTGTACCTTGAGGTTGCCCCCCAGGCGATAATTGAGGCTGCCCCCCAGGCAGTAACTGGCCACCTTGAGGTTGAGGATTGGGAATAGAACCTAACATCATAAGAATGTCTTCTACGCTCAACAGCTTAGTACCATTGCTTCCAGTTAATAACCCTTGCTCAATGGGTTGAGGAGATGCTCCCGAAAAAGTATCAGAAAGGGACTGATACCCAGAGGGAACAGAAGGACCGTCATACAAAAAGGATTCGGGTGATTGAGTTAACATGGACAACTGATTCGACATATTTAATGAAGGATAATAACCTCTAGGTGTTGGGTGATAAGGAGCATGAGGTGGTGAAAAACTTCACCCTGGGTTTTCTAAGAAATTAGTCAAAGAAAGATACCAAGTACTGCTCCTAGGTGGACTGTAAAAAATTGATTCACGCTCCCTTAGCTCAATATCAGGTTGATTTTCAGGGATAGGGATGTCTACTTCTTCTTCTGGAGTAGCAAGTTCTTCAATAGCAATAAGTCCAGAACGAATATCTTGGGTGATTCTCTTTCTATCCTAGGTGAACTAGGACCATTAGAAGCTGGAGAAACAAACCCCGATGTCGGAGTAGCAGCAAATTCACTTTCAGGCTCGGATATTTTAGGTTCCTCACCTATATCACTAGTAGATGAAAATCTACGAGTAACTTTGGAAACAGACACTGACTATGGATTATAATCTGCCACTAACGGTTGAAAATCAGGATGTACTATCAAAGAATATTCTCCTTCTTCAAGTGACCCAACTCTACTATCTCTAGGAGTTACGAGGACTTTCAAACCTTCAAGCTGGCTCGGTACTTCCTCAGGAGGTTGGCCCTGAAGCCTACGGGACTTCCTCAGTAACTCAACCACGTTTACAAACTCAGGAGGTTGGCCCTGAAGTCTACGGGACTGTCTTGATAATTCAGCCACAGTTAAAAACTTTTAACTACTTCGTACGCAAACGAAGTAAAATCTCAATGAAAATCACCTAATGTCTCTAAAGAACCAAACAAATTTGAATCACACGCCTAAAGAATCTAGGAGATCAAACACACACAAACATTAACTTTCTGTATTGAAAACACTAGTTGGTGATGAAATCCAACGTCGCAGAGTTCAATACAAAAATGGTGGTTGGAACAGTTACCCCGGAAACCTACTTAATGAATAGACTGGCACAAGTTCCTCCACTTAACCATCTTGAGTGAAGAGAACCCCCCAGAAAATCCAAGTGAGTCTAGCCAACATCTGCTCCAAGTACAGTGGGATCTTCTCACCACTATCACCTTAGGAAGAATCATAAAGAATATGGCCACTAAGGTTACCAACTGAAACAAATATACCTGGGGGAACAGTCTACGATCCGATATGCACGCAAGGGCAGAGTAGCAAGCTCAATCCCCTTGAAGGCTCCTTGACATAATCCAAGGTTTACCAACAAGTGACCCCAGGCTCCTTGACAATGGTTAATCTGAGGTTTACCGTTTTTAATACGTGAATATCTAGCGTCGTTCTCAATGAGGAAGGATTGATTCCCACACTGGTTCGGACACGATCTCGTGATTCTCCTTTAAGAGGAGCTTTCCCAGAGCATAAATGCAACAACTAGATTTCTTTCCTACCACAAGATACAGGTACTTGTTTGTTTTTTCTGTCTTGGAGAATTAATTACTTTCCTACTCCAAGACACTAGCCTAAGCTAAGTTGGTGTATCAGAGCCCTAGAAATAAAAAATGTTACTAGATGAATTTTACTTTAAGCGTTATTTTTTATTGGTTTTTGTTTAAGTCAAAAGGTGCGGAGATGAAACTCATGGTATGAAGACTCGACTCAAAATCACTAAAAATGCACCTAAGATGATTTAAACAATCTTTTTCTCTTCGATGAGCTTCTAACTAAGAAAGAGTTTGAGAATGAAAATACTTTGTAAACACAAATCTTTCTCAATCAAACAAATTAAAAGAAGAGTTTTTGCCTTTTCCAATGCACTCAAAACGAGACAACTAGTTATTTCACAAAAAATTCCCTTTTTCGTTTCAAAGCACTCAACCACTACAAAAACAAACTTTTTCCAAAAGAGATTTTTTTATATTTTTTTTATAAAACACTCAAAACTATGGAAATGACTAACTTTGAGATCTATAAGCTATAAAAATCTATTTGAAGTCAAAGCCTACTAAATGTCTTTTTTAAGGATGTTTTACTTAGCTAGATGTAAGCTAAGGACCAATTTATGCAGAATCACAAATAAGTCAAGAACAACCAATTTTGTTTTATTTTTGAAAATGAAAATCCAAACTTTTAAACACAACCTTTTTGAAGTTTTGTAAAGAGAAAACTCAAAGTGGATTCCTCAACAAGGGGAGATTTCATAAATGGTCAGACTCATAAGAAGGCTGGTAGACACTAACGTGATTTGAAATCCCTACAACTTCTAAGCTCAGAGACACTACACAACCAAAATGAAAAACAAGCCCAACAAGCAAAACTCCTAGGAATTTCACCTAAAACCCTAACACTAATGGAATCAACCTAAGGAAAGCTTCTGACAAGTTATATGCAGGTCTGGGCAGTGGATAACAATTTCTAAACAAAAACTAAGCTGACTAACAGAGGAAACCTTAGGTTTTTCAAAATTTTGACAGGGTTTGCAGGCCCACAGTTGACACAGGTGTGGTCTCGCTCTGTGCTAAAAGCAAAGGTGCATATAGGTACGCACGATGTCAAACAGCTAGGGTGCGGTCCTCTCCCAAAGCTATGAAAAACAAAAAATAACCCTGGATCTACAAACTCTACCCAATTTTACACACAACAAGCCAAAAATAGAAACAAAAACACAGTTTCTCAGGTCAAAGTAAAAACAAGGAAAACAATCAAGCTCCCACTGTGGTCGCCATTTTGTCACACGGAATAAGTCGATCTTGTAGAAAAGATAGACCTTCCTAGAATATAAATAAGACCTAATGACAAGCAAACCAACCAGACACTATCTTTCTCTAAATATGCTTTAATAAACAATGGCAAACAAGTGTTTTTAGGGCCTACCTTAGGTCCAACGCAAGTTTGTGGATGCCCTCGCTCCTTCGATCCAAATGAGCTCTTTTGTCATGAATCTGCAAACACAAACAAGGAAAAATAAATAAACAGCACCTGAAAAGCCAATATCATAAAACATATTTAACATGAAAGTCAAGGAGTCCATGAAACAAATAACATGAGACACTTGTTGAGAAAAATGAGTTTGATTGTATTAATTCAAAAGAAGAAGAACTTTACAACTTTTGCCTTGACGCTGTACAAGATCCTCCCAGGGTCTAGCAAGAAGTCTCCTCTACTTTGACAAGTTTCACTCACTCCCCAATGAAGCCAAAAAGGTAGGTGATCTCTCCTCTTAAGCTCAACTAGGAAGTCTTGATTTCACCAGCATTTACCCTCAAAAATGTTCAGCTTCTAACCTCCTCATCAACCAGCCCAATGCATGTATTTATAGTGCAATGGAGGGAGGTTACTAGTTCCTCATTAAAAGGGATAAAGCCCTCCTTCAAAGGGATAGCTCCTCTCATCAAGGGATTAGCTCCTTCTCTTTTGGGATGCATGAACCACCTCAGAGCGAACAATCCACGTCAAAATTCCTTCTAGAATCCTCTAGAATTAACCCAAAGTGAGTTTTTTAAGATAAAACTTGCGCCTTTTGACATTCACAGGGGTCCGCACCCACACCATTAGGGACAGAGCGCGAAGATCCACAGCTTTTGTAAACAGAAGGTGCGTGACCGCAGGTGACAGTGAGAGAAAGTGCGAAACCAGAGTTACATTGATTTTTAATGTCTTTCTCCCATTTTCAAAGCTTGACTTGAAGAGCTGAGGTCTGAGACTTGCCTAGGAGGACAGTACAAGTGATGATAGACCCATACTGACTGCAAATAATCATGGTGACGATATTTTTGTGTAACGCTACCTTAGAAACAAACAAAGTAAAGCTACTTTCATTTTCCTTTATGAAAGATAGATGAGCGAAGCATAAAGGAGACCAACCTTTGTCTTGCGCTTGGTTCCTTGCTCGATTCATCTCTCTTCCGATGGTCCTTTGCTACTTGCTCTCTTGTATAACCAGCTTCACAGAGTACCTGTAAAATCAAAGCAGCATAACACTATACATGAACATGGATCTATTATCATAAACAATCTAGGATCAGATGTAAATTGACCATACAAATGCACAAAACATAAATTACACAAAAGTATGGAGGAAAACTTGAATAGCTTTATTGATAATCAAGAAAGAGCCAAGAGAGTTACAACCAGTGGTTCTGATCCAGTATCATCCTCTCAATAAGTAAGCCCTTCTTCACCTCATGCAAAGCTTGTATCACCCAACACTATGGTGTTACCTCAAGAAACCAACAACAATTCCTTACAAGATACAATTTTCCAGCCTCTGGATCTCTGGGATGAGGGATCCATATATAGATGTCTGTAAGGGAGATGAGTCAGCTTGTGATTTGATTATTGTCTTCCCTCTGATACTTCTTGCTTCCACTTGGAGATTGATCATCTCTCACTCATCCCTGGTCGAATTCAGAAAAGCAAGTGTCACAAGAGAAGTTTCTGGAAGATTCCATGCTTCTCCACCTCGCAAATTGACACTGCCATTTGTCTCTTCTCGCCCATCTCACCCCATAGAAGGTCTTTTTGGAATGCAACGCACCCACTGTGTGTACTTAGGTGAGATGCAACGCACTTTGCCTATGGAGCAGGTGAAATGATCTAGTTTTGACCAGTTCTGAGTAGTTTTTCATGGAGAACTTCTGGGAGAAGCTGTAATCAGTTTAACTTGTTCCTTTAGGGGTTGGAACAACACCTTCAGGGACTTAGGAGCCCTTGGTTTATGGACATTTTATGCTTGGGGTTGCAGTGCCCAAAAATGTCTATAATACTAGTGACTCTATGTAGTCATATATTTCCTGTTGTGCGAGGTCAATCCCTGGACTATGTATCGGGCTTCCTAGAGGTGAGCTATAAGGCTATGATGATGATCTTGGTGACCCTTTTGGAGAATTCCCAGAGCTTCTAGTTGGCTCATCTTCTATTGGCTCATACTTTGTTGGGTCAATCTCTATTGGCGTGTTCTTTGTTGGCTCAATATCTGTTGGAGTGTTCTATATTGGCTCCTTTTCAACTGGATCCTTTTCATTTGGCTCATTTTCCTCAAGGTTAATGTATTATGTAGTCTTTGAGGTTGCTTGTTTATTCATGCTCAACCTCGTGCTCCTTCTCAACCTTGGGGTTTTTGTTTTCTGCACTTTCCTCCTCTTATTCTTTGATTTTTCTTTTAGAGGATAGGTTTTAGTTTGTGAGAGTTGTTCTTTACCTAGGATAGCTTCCTTTCTTCTAGGGTTTCCCCTCTTCATTCTCTGCAAAATCTTTACTATAGGCAGCTCTTCTTCTTTTACCTTTGTTTGAGTTTGAGGTGCCTATTCCTTTATCATTTCTATGGTTTTTTTCTCCCTCTGAGGGCCCTGCTGCTACTTGGTTTTTCTGGGATTTTTCCTTGAAATGGTTCCCTACTAAGAAACTTTCCTAGTCATCCCCTATACTTCGAAGGTGAAATTCAACCAATATTTTACCAGACCATGATCATACATGGTGTTTTCTATGCATTGAATTTTCTTCTGAACATTTATAGCTATTTTCCTGAGGCTATTCAAGAGAAAATAGGAACTACAAGAAGAAAGGTCATTGGTGAGGGTCATGCTTGTGACAGACCTTTAAGGTTCGTCACCAATGACACATATGGTGACAGTCTTTAAAAGATCATTTTTGTAAGTGTATATAGTGATGGTCCTTTACAGTTTGTCACCAAATCCATTTACAATGACACTTTTGGTGAGGCTTGTTAAAGGCCTATCACTAATTCTTTCTTTGGTGACACTTTTGGTGAGGGTCGTTAAAGGCCCATCACTAATTCTCTCTTTGGTGACACTTCTAGTCACAATATTTTATTAACTACCACCAATGATCTTTTTGTTTACTTTTGGTGATGTTTAATAAATTTTCGTCATCATTTATCATTCCACTGAGTTTTTGATGACATTTCATGCCTGTGACGGACATTTAAGGTCCATCACTAATGTCCAATATGGTTATGGTCTTTAAAAAATCGTTGTTGTAAGTGTATGTAGTGATGGTTCTTTAAGGTTTGTCACCAAATCCATTTTCAATGACACTTTTGGTGAGGGTCATTAATTTCCCATCAATAATTCTCTCTTTGGTGACACTTTTGGTAAGGGTCGTTAAAGGCCCATCATTAATTCTCTCTTTGGTGACACTTCAAGTAATGATCTTTTATTGACCCTCACCAATTCTCTTTTTGGTTACTTTTGATGACAATCAAAAAATGTTCATCATCATTGATCATTCCAATGAGTTTTTGATGATGCTATGTACCTCTTACTATATTTTTTGTCAAAATATAATGATTTAAGACCATTGTTGTGGAGTCTTTTTCATTATGTGTCCAAGTTCATAGTGGTTATAATAGCCAGTCAATTTGTTAAGAAGTAATTAGTGTGTATCATTTCCCTCAAGTCATAATCATATAGTCTTCCTATGAGTCGACACATGATTCATCTCTATTAGGTTTATTATCTAGAAAATTTCCTTTAAATAAAGTTCCACTAGTGTGTGTAGGAACTATATTATTTGATACATAATCAAGCTCTGTCAATTCTATTAATGAGAGATACCTACCACTCCTCAACACTCATGAAACACCTTAACATGCTTTATAACAACACACTAACATTCCCTGGCACCTCACATGTATAGGAACATCTTTGTACCTGGAACATATTTGTACCTAGAACATCTTGCCATGAGTAGGATGCCAAAGCACATGTTGGCATGAAATAACATAGCATAGCACTCCCCTATCATGTGTTGGCATTCCATGTAGTCCCTAGCATGCCCTGTAACTCCTTGGCATAATATTGCGTTGAAAAAAATTAGCACTTGGCACACATTAGAACTTGGCATATATTGGAACATATTATTAGTATGCCTAGCATGCCACTTTTGAAAAAGATAAAGTCCTGACTTATTAACCCTCTTACGTGTTCATTTCGTTTAATTTTAGCTTGGTTACTCCTTTTGTTTCGTTGAAACTCCTTGATGCATATTGGCATACTCTTGCACCCTACACCTCCTAGCATTTCTTAGCACCTGGAATGCCTTGGCACTATTTGGCACATGTTAGCACACCCTGGAACTACCTAGCACACTCTAACACTTCCTGAAATTCCCTGATATTCCCTGGCATGCCTTACCCATTCTTAGCATACCTTGTCATTCCCTCCTTGACATGACAACTAGCAGTAATTGGCACACCCAAACACACCCTCGTATTCATTCACTTCCATGCATTTTGACCTAATTCTCCCTTGTGTTGCCCTAGTACTCCCTAACACTCCTCAGCATGCATTGGCACTCTCTAGCACACCTTAGCACTCATAAGTGAAGATTGAAACTTGTAAAAAATGTTACCAGACTCGAAATAGACAATAAATAAACAAGGAAAAAGAGATAAGAGTTTTAATCAGATTGGCGAAAAATCAGAAAAAAATCAAGAAAAAATTAGTGAATTCAATAAATAAAAATGTACACATATATTGAATTAAAAAAAAAACATTTTTCATTGATATTCAGTAAATCCATGTCCAAACAATTCATAATATCAATAGATGTCCAAAATATCATTAATGAATAAGAATCTCATATATGTTATGAGTCCAAACATGATCCAAAGTACTTAGTCATGACTCCTAACTAGTGACTACATAGAACTAAAAGCAACCGCTTCTAAAATTTTACAAACAACTACATAGAAAATTAGAAAAAATCAATAACTAAGAGTCTATGACTCTTAAGAGTGAGAACTAGAATCGATTCCTCCCACTCCTCCGCTTTCTTGACTCTCAAAGTTCTTTGAGTCATGTAGGCTTAAAAGAGGGGCCTCCTCTAATTGGACCCAATCTGTTGCATTTGTAGTTTGCAAATCTATCTCTTCAAGGTCTATTGGAGAATGATCCAAAACTATTATTACCATGAGACATTGAAATGTGAATATAAGTTTGACTTTGAATTTTAAAGTTTAAACTTTAAATTCTAAATCAGATTATGAAACCTTCAAATTCAAGCTCTAACCTAGTATTTTCTTGTTGTGAAGTTGTAGATTGTAATGGAAAATTACAAGGTCATTTAAGTGCTTTTGTGTCAATCAGTTTCACTTCTTAGAATGTGTTTTCTCAAACATTCTCTAGTTGCACTCACGGCCTGAAGCACTGCATGCTTGGTTTAAGATTCGAATGGAAAATCTCTTCAAATTTGGCATATCACTACAAAAGTTTTTCCACCAAAGACCTAGCAAGTGGAAAGGGTTTGAGAATAGACATACTAAATACTAAATAGTCAAAACTTGAAAAGACAAAAAAGTTTAATAAAACATTTAACATACAAAATAATTTTAAACAAATTTAATGAACTGATAAAGCTTTCAAGCCTCAAAGGGTACTTGGCAACACCTTAGATGTTTCCCATATCGCACTCATATAGGAAAATAATTTAGGTGGTGCTCTATAATCCTATAGTTAGGAAAAGACACGACTTTGAAATTTTTGATTAGGGAAGCACCTTTCCATGCATGTCATAAGTCCTCTGTGAACCTCCCCATCCTCATTAAATTTGCTCTTATCATAAAAATACTATGGGTTTAAGAAGTACCTAGCAGCATGTAAGGGGGAATGATATTTCCTATCCCAATGTGGATCAATAATGTCCCAAAGAGGCCTATAATTTACCTCCTCATCCCCATATCTTCTTTTGATGGTCCCCTTTACAAGATCCATCACCTCATAAATGCAACCCATAGTGGGTTTGTCACCGTCAACCATCTTGAAAGTTCAAGCTTTCAAATTTAAATTAATATGAAACATTGAAAATAAAAAGAAGCTTCAAATGAAATTTTAAACATGAAAAAGTTAAAAGACTTGAAGTACGTGAGAACTCTAACAAGGTACTCCATCACAACAATAGTCTCTTTAGCATCTTTCCAAAAACTGTCATTAAACACAAGTGCAACAACTTCAATGCCTTCAAGGTTCTTGGAATTTTTAGCTGCCATCCACTCAGATCCCAAGGACATCCTCTTCATATTTATCTTTTGCTCAACCAAAAATTGCAAAGATATGAAATTTGTTGCAAATATAGTCACTGCAGGTCGAACAATTTCTTTACCCTCAGTGTATTTTCTCATGGTGTTAAGGACAATAATGTGGTTGTATAGGTATTTGGTTATGGACTTTTCCTTCTCCACAAACTCATGTATCCAATGAAGCTTACTAATTTCCTCAAGCATTAAATCTATACAATGAGCAACACAATAGGTCCAAAAAATAGTGGGGTGCCTAATCTCACAAAGTCTACTAGCAACCATATAATTAGCTGCATTGCTGGTGACAATTTGTACAACATGTTCTTCTCCCACTTCTTGAACGACTTCCTCCATCATTTTACAAATAATTTGTGAAGTCTTAACCTTTTCTGAGGCACCCACTGATTTGAGAAACATTGTACCTACTGGACAAGATACAAAGAGATTTATTAAAGTTCTGTTCCTCTGATATGTCCATCCATCACCCATGATCGTGCACCTTGTTTCTAACCATGATGAATGAAACTCAAATAGCACAAGCATGCCATCTTCAACACTTTCTAATAGAAAATTTGTCCTAATGCTCTCTAATGAATGAGCTTTGAACCTTGGACCTGCAACAACAACTGCATCAATTTTAGCTTGCCAATAAGGACTTATGGCATAGCGGAAAGGTGTGTCAGAACAGTACCAAAAGTTAAGAATGGCCTTCCTTGCTTGACTATGGATATTTGTTTTCCAACTAGTGGTATCCAAGGTAGGTTTGGAACTGGGCTTTGTGCAGGGAGAAAAAAAGGTTTTTATGTTTCCACCTCTAATGTTGAATGCATGTTACACAGTAATTTGTCACTGTCCTCATTTCAGTCCCTTTGCTTTTTCATGTGTCAAATAAACATGTTCATATCTTCCCACTGTTGTAAGAAGATTAAGCAAATTCTCTCTGATGCTGTGGGTTGACCCTCATTCCCTAAGTTTCTACCTCGTCAAAAGTAAACCCTTAATATACGCGACGGTCCCCTGTCATAAATGGTCTCATTGCGACCTCGTCATAGATGTACACCTGTTTCCCATGATGGTTGAATTTCAAGGCCCAACGCAAGGCTATTAACTATTTATCACGATGATTGGTCTGTATGCATTTCCTCCTTGCAATGCTATCGTAGAGATTTATTCCACGGCTAGCGACGATCCAAATTGGTCAAATTTGTTCCAATAGTCGGCCTTCTGGATGTCTCTATACCTGGTTGTTGGGTCGTTTTGGGTCACCCTTCCTCCTCTAGGAAGGTGGTTCCGTATTTTGTGCAACCTTATTTGAGGACAAGCTCCCTCTCCCTCATTTCATGGAGATTCATTCTCCTATAAAATCACTCACCATTGCTATGATCTGCTAGTTCTTTTGGTTGGGCAGTGCTGCTAGTGCTTTTGAGATTGTTAGATAGCTTTGGTGTGCGTGTGACAAGTGTGGAATTGCTAATAGTTTGTAAGAGGTTTTGGAGTGCCCTTAGCTTTGTATTAAAGCTTGTGGGTGGGAGAGATATTGCTTATTTGGAAGACCCATCCTTGAGAGTGAATGCTTGACGAAACATACTAGTTGGACCCTCTGAGAAGGATTGCAATGTCAAGAATTGGTTGTAAGATTTGCTCTTGATTCATTATTAATGCAATCAATGATGATTTCCTATCTCTTGTATGTAATTTACTTGATAGCTCATGACTTGTTGACTTTATGAGTGAATAGATCATTGTTGTTCATAGTTACATGCTCTGTTGTTTTCTTGTGGTGTTTCAGGTTGATTTCTCATTGAGGAGAAGAAACGGAAGCTAGAGTAGTGCAACGGAACTTCATCAACCATCAGTTAGAGGTAGGCCTCCAAAAATGACTATTTAAGGGAATCAATTGTTGTTTTGTCTTTGCTATAAATAGACCCACTCTAGGGCTAGAGGGGTTGCCTCTGTCCATAGAGGGAACACTTTCTTACTTCACAAGTTGGCAACTCCACTGGGGAGACCTTTGTATGTTTTTTTCTCTTGTTTGTTTTTGTTTAGTTTTGATTTAGTGAATCTTGAATTTTGGGGTTAAACCATTAGTCTTTTGGGTTACCTGGGTCAATCTGGGAAATCCATTTACTGTCTAGAGGATAGTTTGGTTTTTGTTTGGGGGTTTTTTATTCATTTTCTATTGTTTTTAAGCTCATTGGTAGAAAAAGCTTAACAGTCATGCCAACATCGCCTTGTCTCTGTTTTATATTCATGTGCATCACTGAATCCTATCATATAGTTGCGGCGATTCCTAAAATCGGCCCGTCATAGAAGAGACGTGTAATCTCATGACGATGTTTCTCTGTTGCTGTGGCTATTGGTTGATCATCACTAGTTGCTAGTTTTATGCCCGTGACAATTCCTGTAGAGTTTTTTTTTTCAACTCTACCTCCTGAATTCACCAGTCTTGTTTATCCCCTATTGTCTTCCTCTTGCCCATTAGTTTGTTTTAATTGTTTTTGGTTAAGGGACTGTCTCTTTGGTTTCATTGAGTGAATCTTGTGTTTTCTGGCTTTGTGACTTGAATCTTTCAAGTTTTTTGAATCATTGGTCCAGGTTGCTTGTCTATCCAAGGTTCATCCGAAACCATCTTGTTAATTTGCTTGAGGCTTTTTCATTGCTTGTTTCTTGCTGGTTGATGTTTAATGTCAATTACTAAACCAATTTTTGATATTGATTCGATTTTTTCACTAGCAGACATAGATTAGAATTGTTTGGATCAATCATTTCATGCTTTTTTGTCTCTTTAAACTCAAAACTATCAAAATCAAAAGATTGCATTCATTTAGTATACGAAAGTGAAAGTATATTTTCATTTCAAGTTTTCATGTTTTGAGAAATTTGAAAGCAAACTTTAAATCTATCATTAGTACTATCGATGCACTGCAGTATTTATGTGCTTATGCATTGTGTCTCTTAGCTGATCTTGGTTTTGTATAGGTTTGGTAATGATCTCTCTACCTTCCTATAAGTAGGTGTTCATTGAAATGAAAGATGCTTTACTCATTCTTGTTGCATCCTAGGGTGTGATATACATATGATAGGGCCTGGAAATTGAAACCTAATTCGAGATCAACTATGAAATGAATTGAATAAACTTAACAATGCATTGGAACTTAACACACATTATTTGGAGGTCTAGGCTAGAGACATGCTCTGACGTCATTAAACCTAGTCACTATTGCTTTTGCTTAAGGTTGGGTGTTTCCTCCTTCTGTGACTCAATAGTTGCTAGTACAGACTTGTGCTCCCAGTACAATCAAGTATATATCGAGACACCCCACTAGCTTATCATCCTACATCCATAGAAAGTCGTGTCTACTACCTAGCAAACCATAATGCACTGAACACAACATTCGGGAAGATTGACTGTCATACAGAAATTCCTTGGTTATTTTTTCTTTCATTTGATCACCAAGGTGTATATGTAGTTTTACGAGTTGTTTGGTAAACCTTTTTCCTAGTTCTCCAGAGTAGTCAATTTCATTCCTTTTCGACTCCTTAAAGAAAAGGTCCATCTGAGAACTTATCCTTTTAGGCTCATTAAACATTGAAAGTGATAGAGTCACCTTCTCGTCCTTTTCTCGACTCTTGAAACATGAAAAAGTTAAGTTTTGTTCATTTGGTGCCCACGAAATATTCCTGGTTACAGTTAAGTTTCTTCATTTTCTATCTCATTCCTAATGGCAACATCCCTTGAGTCTACTGGCCAAGGTCTTCGCCCGAATGGAAATCCTGGTCCGTTTCTGCCTTTTGGAAATGTCAGTGCTCCGTATATGCAACATTGTCTTTGCCTAGGTTAACCATCGGTTTGCCCATGTCGTTGTTGTCAACCTCGATGGTCCTGAGCATCATGACTCTTGTTCCACCATCTCCTTTGTCTAAACCATGACATTTTGATTCCAAGGTTGAGCCTACGCTTTCTTCCCTTGTTTCTTCCTCCTCCTCTCCTCCTTCACCCAGTGAATGTTTTACATCTAGTAACGAAGAGGATACGAAGAAGAAGAGGAAGACGAAGAAGAAGAAGAAGTTGGATAAGCATCTGGCCACCCATCCAGCTCATGTCCCAAGTACATCACCAGTCGTGACACCTTCTGTTCCTCTGCGAAAGATTAATTTTCCTTGTAAATTTTGCAAGGGCAACCATCTTCTTCGTGATTGTTCTGGAATCCCTAGGATCTTAGAAGTATGGTCTCATGATTTGGCTCATCCCTCACCATCCTCTGAAGCTCACAATGATTCTACCCTATCAACTAGCAATGGTAAGAAGAAAGGGAAGATTTGCTTCCCCTGTAGACTATGTGAAGGCAACCATCCCCTTCACCTTTGTCCATTCATGGATAAAGCTTCCAACGTCTTGGAAAGTATTACAAATTCTTCACCTCAACTTCTCGTTGGTTATCAGAGGCTCTCTTTAGATCCTCTCACCATTGAAAAATAGATTGACTTAGATTCTTTTATTTTTTGTCCTCCTCTTTCTGAACCTGGCTGTGCTAAGTTTGTTCCAGACCAACCATTGGTTGGAGAGAGTGTCGACTTGGGTTCACCACCTGTTGATAAATTTGCTCTAGAGGAGCATCATGATAATACTTCTCATGTTCTTCTCATCTCATCAGGTTCTCCAGAGTCCGATAGCGACCCTCCTATCCCAGCTGATTCAAAAGGTCCTTCTTCGATTCCTGTATAGCATGGGGGCAATCATATGATAGCCCCACCAAGTAGTTTAGTCGTTTCCTTCGACTAGAGTCATTTGACTACATTCCGCCTTCCATCCTACGTGCCTTTCTAGATTACTGTACATGCCTATGATAAGGCAGTACCTGGCACTGTCTTGGATAAGGGTGCGTCAGTTAGCCTCATGCCTTTCACTACTTGGCAAGCTTTGGGCTCCCCACAGCTTGTGCCGGTCACACAAAATCTGTTAGCATTTGACGAAGGAACCAGTCAACCTTTAGGGATCCTCCTGAAGTTTCCTATTACTTTGGGAGGCAAAACTATCTATATAGACATAATGGTTGTCCAAGGTGCTATAGATTTTAGTCTTCTCCTTAGCCGTGACTATATTTATGTCATGGGAGCCCTCGTCTCTTCACTTTTCTGTGTGGTTTTTCTCCACACGACAGAAGAATGGTGAACATATATCGATTATCATTCTTTAGTCCCCCAGTGCCTCCTGCGCAACTATCATCCCCTCTCAGTTCTTAATCGCAAGCAGTGGCTTCCCAGCCACACGTCAATTATGTGGCTACATGTTCCGTCTTTGAATCTTTTGATGATCATGCAGATGGTATCGTACATCATGTATTAGGGGCATTGGAACTCGATCTATCGTTGGTGCCTCACGACATGTATTCCTCCTAGAGTGAATTTCTTCCCTCCCACGAAGACCTCTTGGAAGCCATGTTCTCATATGGCCCGTGAACAGGAGTACGAGGACAGTCTTTTCTTGTGTCAACCTCGTTAAAAAATGAACTAAGGAATGATGGCATAGTTCCCAATCCTATGTTAATCTCATTAAAAAATGAAACAAGGAGTCTCGAGGATAGTTCTTTTCTTGTGCCGAACTCATTAAAAAATGAAGCAAAGGCCCAAGGATAGTTTGATCTTGTGTCAACCTTGTTAAAAAATGAAACAAGGATCATGGAGCATAGTTCTTTGTCTTGTGTCAAGCTTGTTAAAGAATGAAACTATGCGTCTTGAGGACAGTTCTTGATCTTGTGTCAACCTCATTAAAAAATGAAACAAGGGTTATGAGGATAGTTCTTTTACTATGTCAACCATATTAAAAAAATGAAACAACTCCCTTTCCTAGATCTCGAAAGTGAACCTTCATTCCATCCACCTCGTTGAATGCAATGAAGCTTGGGGGCATGTACCTCAATTTACATCATTATGCTGGGGGCATGCGAATGTATAACAAGCATATTTTTTTATTTCAATCTTGTGTAAACATGAAACCGAATCCAAGCAGAGTTCTCCACGGTTCAAGCTTGTATAAAAATGAAACCATACGTGGTTTACATCTCGTGATTGCGATTCTTATCTACTAAATTCTACTAGATGAGCCTTTGTTGTTTCCATTTCATCGCCACCATCTCTTTGGCAAATCATATGCTTTCACTTGGTTTCCTTTTCCATTCCTGAGGGACCGCAGTTATGAGTGGTTTTTTTAGCCAACGTCTTAACCATTACATGTTTTGAGCTTTTCCACCATTGCCGGAACCAGTTGCTACCCTTCAGACCACTCAATCCTCTAGGATGAGTCTCCTTTAAGCTCTTTTCTGAATCATAAAATATGAAAATATTGCCGAGTTTTCCCTTTTTAACTCATTAAATGGAATAAAAGGTGGTCCACTTTCAGCTCTTTTCCGAATGTATAAATGTGAATAGATAGCCAGACTTTTGTCGTTTCGGGTTTGATACTGGTTACGAAGTGACGTGTCTTCGATCACTTTTCTACTTTTTTCGGATTGGGACCACTAATTACGAAAAGTACACCTTGGTCGTAATGGTCAAGAGGTTCTCTCGAGTATTATTTTATACTTTTTCGGGCTCGAGGGACACAAATTTACGTAAAAGGACCTCTTTGGAGTTTTCTTTTATGTGTCTATTTCAAACTCTCTAAACATGAAAAAGACTCTGAGTTTTCACTATGTCAGACTCGTTAAACCCTAATGACATTGGACTTGTCGCTATGATGAGAGTCGAGCTTCTCCTCCCTAGGGCTCGTTAAGGTATTACTAGATTAGATTCATATGAAGTTCGAACTTATATTACAAGCATATGCTATCCCCTTCAAGCTTGTTTTAAAAAATAATTGGGGTACTTGCCAGCAATGGTGGGGGAAAATTTGGAAGACATCATTGGTTACCCGTGGCAGCTAGTCACTCTTGAACATTGAAACTTTTTCTTCATGTCGGGTTGGAATTTCCTCATATCGTCATTTGGTCGTCTGGGGTTTTGGGTTGCCACTTTGCCTCATTCCATCTGATCCATGGTGTTTCCCTCAAGCCTTCAATCCCTTGGTACCAAAATGCTGCCACATTCTGGTGTCGTTTCGTCGATATGTTCAAGAGTATAATCCTTCTATAGCTCACACCCTTACCTCCTCCTCTGATACTCTGTTTCACCATCTACCACTTGTTCATTATCTCATGTCATTGATGGGGGAAATATTATGGCCCTCCTGCAACAAATCGACTACTGTCGACACTAGCTCATTATCCAGGCAATTGATCTAGAGATCCCATTTGGTACCTTGTAGCTTGCATGCCTCAATGGCAAGTTCTTCATACCTGATGATAGACTCTCATCATTGGTCTTCAATTGGGTGACTCCACCAGTGTTTACCTTCAACTCATTCTTCGCACTTGGTGGATTATACTGGATAGTACCTTGAGAGCCATTGGCATTATCGGTGGTTTCTCTCGCGCTTGTTAATGGTTTTCATCATTAACCAGTAATCAAGCGACTTTCTATCATGATTGACCTCAGCATTCGCATGCTAGAATCTGTACTATGATCGGTTGGGTTCAAGACTGTGAACTAAGATCACATATGTTTAGGCTGCGTGGATTGGTTTGTGATTACATCCATGACTCTTTGATTGGATGGTTGTGACCATACTAGAGTCTTCATGGATGGCTGTACCCATACCTTTATCATTATGTATATGGTATTATCGACTGGATGGTTGCGCCCATGCCTAGACTACATGTATCTCACTATCAAAGATGTCAGTTGCACTTATGCATGCAGGTTCTTCAAGGTGATGTTCTAGTTCAGTCATGGTTTCATTAAGAAATTCACCCCTCCCACTCTCTCGGGCTTCATGCTTTAGGGGGAATTTGTTACACAGTAGTTTGTCACTATCCTCATCTTAGTCCCTCTACTGTTTCATGTGTCAAATAGACATGTTCATATCTTCCCACCACTGTAAGAAGATTAAGAAAATTCTCTCTGATGCTGTCAGTTGACCCTCGTTCCCTGAGTTTCTGCCTCATCATGAGTAAAACCTTAATATATGAAACGGTTCCCTATCATAAATCGTCTCATCGTGACCCCATCACATGTGTACACCTGTTTCCTGTGATGCTCGAATTTAAAGGCCCGACGTGAGGCTATTAACTATTTATCACGACGATTGGTCTGCATGCATTGCCTCCTTGCGATGCCATCGTGGAGACTTAGTCCACGGCTAGCAACGATCCCGATTGAGTGAATTTTTTCCAACAGTTAGCCTTCTAGATGTCTCTAGACCTAGTTTTTGGGTCGGTTTGGGTTGCCTTCCTCTGCTAGGGAGGTGATTCCATCTTTTGTGCAACATTCTTTGAGGTTAAGCTCTCTCTCCCTCATTTCATGGAGACTCATTCTCCTATAAAATCACTCACCATTGCTATGATCTGCTAGTTCTTTTGGTTGGGTAGTGCTACTAGTGCTTTTGAGTTTGGTAGATAGCTTTAGTGTGAGTGTGACAAGTGTGGAATTGCTAATAGTTTGTAAGAGGTTGTGGAGTGCCCTTAGCTTTGGATTAAAGCTTGTGAGTGAGAGAGAGATATTGTTTATTTGGGAGATCGATTCTTCAGAGTGAATTCTTGAAGAACCATACTGGTTGGACCCTTCGAGAAGGCTTGCGACATCAAGACCTGGTTGTAAGCTTTGCTCTTGATTCATTATTAATACAATCAATGATGATTTCCTATGTCTTGTATTTAATTTACTTGATAGTTCATGAATTCTTAACTTTATGAGTAAATAGATCATTGTTGTTCTTGGTTACGTGCTTTGTTGTTTTCTTGTGGTGTTTCAGGTTGATTTCTCATTGAGGAGAAGAAACGAAAGCTGGAGCAGTGCAATGGAACTTCATCAACCACTAGTTTGAGGTAGGCCTCCAACGATGACTATTTAAGGGAATCAATTGTTTTTTTGTCATTGTTGTGACTAGACCCACTCTAGGGCTAGAGGGGTTGCCTCTGTCCGTAGAGGGAATACTTTTTCCTCTATAGACGGAGGCAACCCCTCTAGCCCTAGAGTGGGTCTAGTCACAACAAATACAAAACAACAATTGATTCCCTTAAATAGTCATCATTGGAGTCCTACCTCAAACAAGTGGCTGATGAAGTTCCGTTGCACTGCTCTAGCTTCTGTTTCTTCTCCTCAATGAGTAATGAACCTGAAATACCACAAGAAAACAACAGAGAATGTAACCGAGAAGAAAAATGATCTATTTACTCATAAAGTCAAGAAGTCATGAACTATCAAGTAAATTACATACAAGACATAGGAAATCATCATTTATTGTATTAATAATGAATCAAGAGAAAATCTTACAAGCAATTCTTGACCTCGTAAGCCTTCTCAGAGGGTCCAGCCAGTATGTTTCTTCAAGCATTCATTCTCAAGGATAGGTCTCCCAAATAAACAATATCTCTCTCTCACTCACAAGCTTTAATACAAAGCTAAGGGCACTCCACAACCTCTTACAAACTATTAGCAATTCCACACTTGTCACACTCACACCAAAGCTATCTAACAAACTCAAAAGCACTAGCAGCACTGCCCAACCAAAATAACTGGCATATCATAGCAATGGTGAGTGATTTTATATGAGAAGGAGTCTCCATGAAATGAGTGAGAGGGAGCTTATCCTCAAAGAAGGTTGCACAAAAGACGGAACCACCTTCCCAAAGGAGGAAGGGAGACCCAAACCGACCCAAAAACTAGGTCTAGAGACATCTAGAAGGCCAACTGTTGGAACAAATTTGCCCAATCTGGATCATCGCTAGCTGTGAACTAAGTCTTCATGATGGCATTGCAAGGAGGCAATGCATGCAGACCAATCATCACGATAATTAGTTAATAGCTTCACGTTGGGCCTTGAAATTCGAATGTCATGGGAAACAGGTGTACACCTGCGACGGGGTCACGATGAGAGCATCTATGATAGGGGCATTCATGTATGTTAAGGGTTTACTCACAACGAGGCAGAAACTTAGGGAATGAGGGTCAACTTGCAGCATCAGATAGCCTTTGCTTAATCTTCTTACGGTGGTGGGAAGATATGAACATGTTTATTTGACACATGACACAGCAAAGGTACTGAGATGAGGACAGTGATGAATTAATGTGTAACAATGCACAAGGATTCATTTGGCCTTGAGTTTGATTTGGACTTGGAGGAATGTGTGGGAAACTTGGGAACTACAATGAGGATTCAACAGAGGGAGATGACAATGGGGTAGTTGTTTCTAGGAAAACTAGTGTCTTTTCGAGCGACTAGCCCTCTAGGTTTGGCAGCTACCCTATAAACAATAGTTTAAAGCAATTCTCAATTTCTTCTATGTATAATAGATAAGAGAAAGACAATGGAACCAACCTAGAACTTCTGCTTAATCCCTTGCTTGATCTCTCTCCCCCTTGACAGAGCTTGCAACTCCTCCCCATACTTATCCCACTTGGAGAGTACCTGTAGAAACATAGTAGAAAAGAATCATTAAAGAATCTTAATCTATTATATCATAAGCATTATAAAATCAGATATATAATGAACATACAATAGCATCCACAATTGCACAATCATATGAAAGAAAACTAGAAGAAGTTTATTAGATAGAAGGGAGAATTATAACCTAGTTGTCAGATCCAGCATCATCCTCCCAGCATCAAGCCGTCTTCACCTCATGAAATAGCAAGATCACCCCAACAATACAATGCTCTTTCCTCAAATACAAACTATCAGCACTTCCTCGCAATTCACAATATTCCAGCCTCTAGATCTCTTAAATGAGGGATCCATTTATAGATGTGTGCAAGGGTGTGAGTAATCTATGGGTTTTGATTAGTGTCATTCCACTTATTATATTTGGTTCCACAAGAGAAGAGATAACTGAAGTTTAGATCTCTTACTCATCTTTGGGAAAATTCAAAGAGGCAAGTGTCATAGGAGAAGTTCCTAGAAGATTCCAAAGCCTCCACTTAGCAAACTATCTCAGACATTTTTCCATCCTTGCCCATCGCACCCTATAGAAGGCCTAATCAGTATGCATCACAACTGATCAGTGTACCACTCAGTATGCATCACACTTGGCTAGTGTACCACTTAGTATGGTTTAGTTTAGGCCATTTCTGGATGGTTTTTCAAGTGGAACTTTTGGGGAATGATGTAATCAGAAGACCATGTTCTTTTAGGGTATGAAACAACTATTTTAGTGGCTTATGAGCCCTAGTTTATAGAAATATAAGATTGGGGTTGAAGTTCCCAAATATGTCTATAACAGTTTCCCCCTAAACCATGAAGTCATAAATCTTGATGTCAGGTGAAATGCTTTATCATGAGGATCCGAGGTTTCAAAACTGGAAGGTGACTTGTATAAGATACAAACAATACATCATCATTATATAATTTTTTCTTGATCTAACTGAGGCGAGCATTCCCATGCTTATCTTTATAAATTAATTTCATGTAAACTGGTGATTCTTCAGGTGTAGAGTCATCATTCTTGGTCTAGATGACCATTTGTGCAGTGTCCTTGTACATTTGATGTTCTTATATCCTTGAATATATCATAGCCTGGATGGATGAAACTAGATCTGGGGTCTTCCAAATCATTCAATCTTCGCCCAATGTAAAAGTCAATCCATGTGAAGAGATGTTCTGAAGTCCAACATGGAAAGACATCGTCTGATTAGCAGTCAATAATGTGAGCTGTTAACAGGCGCGAGAGGAATCACTGATAATGATAATGACCCTTAAGGTACTACAGTACAATTTACATGGTGTGAATATACGATTCGATGTCAAACACCACGCAAAAGCTATGGGTCGAAGGCCATTGATGTCAACCTATTGCTGGAAGTGAGAAACTTGCCATTGAGGCATGCAAGCTTCAAAGTACTTAAAGGGTTGTTTCCAAGTCAACTTCTTGGATAATGAGCTTATGTCGACAAGAAGTGACTCATCATAGGAGGGCCTTAATGTATCCCACATCTATGACATGAAATGAAGAAAATGATTTTTTGGAGGTGAAAACGATCTCACGACACAATGTTCAGGAATGGCGGTCATGAAAGATGACATTATTGCAGTGGATGAGACATTAATTGGATGGTAAATTCTCGACTGAATGACTTCTCTTGAACATATCAACGACAATGAGATGAAATGCTAGCGTTAACCCCAAAAATGGATGGTGTAGAAGACCAATGGTGAGACGACTGGTGAATGGAATAACCCAACCCAACTCAATCACGAAGATGAAGTGAAAGTGTCATGTTCAAGAGCGACCTGCTACCATAAAGCTTTCAAGTTTTCTTCTCTTTTTCCCCAGTCATTTTTGACCAGTACCTCTTTATTTTTTCAAGCTTGAGGAGGATAACATATGCTTGTTCTATAATTTTCCCTTTGGGAAAACCTGTCGCTATGTTTTAACGAGTTTAGAGATAGTGAAACTCGTTCTTGTCTGGGTAGACAAGTTTGTTGCTATTATTTTAATGAGTTTAATGACAAGGATAACTCGGTCCTTTTCATGTTTAAAGAGTTTGAACAAGGATGAAAAGAAAACTACAAAGGTTCTTTTTTGTAGAGTAATCCCTTAGGTCCGGAAAGGATTAAAATAATACAAAAGGGATGACTTTCCGATCACTTTAAGGAGCCGAAAAAGACAAGAGCTCTAACTTTTTCATGAGATAATCTCTCAGGTCTAAAAAAGATTAAAATATACAGGAGGGATGGAACTTCCAATCACTTTAACGATATGGAAAGGCCAATTGCTTGACAATATTTTCATATTTAATGAGTCTAAAAAGGGACAAAAAAGAAGGCTCGACAATCTTTTCATATTTAACGAGTCTGAAAAGGGTTTAATGGGGACTTGAAAATCTTTTAATATTTAACGAGTCTGAAAAGGGTTTAAAGAAGTCTCGACAATATTTTCATATTTAATGAGTCTTAAAATGGTTTAAAGAAGGCTCGACAATATTTTCATATTTAACGAGTCTGAAAAGAGTTTAAAGAAGCCTCGTTTTTTAGGAATGAGTGGTGTCTAGGGTAGCAACTAGTTCCAGGTAAGTTTGGAACTTCTTAAAACAAGGTGATGTGAAGAGGTTGGCTAACAAGACCACTTATCGCGACTGTTCCTCAAAATGGTAAACAACCAGGTGGAAGTGTATTATCAGCCAAAAGAATGGAGGTGATGGTAGGTACACAACCAAGGCTCAAAAGGCTGATAGAATGGAAATCACAAAGGGTATTTACCTGAAGGTTCATTTTTTAATGATCTTGAATCCTGGGGGAACTATGCTTGGTCTCAGTTTCATTTTTTTTTAAAAGCTTAAAGCGAAAATATATTCTTGAACTAGTTTCTATTTCTACGCAAGCTAAAAACTAAAAAAGCTAGAAACAATAAAGCTAAAAAAGCTAGAAAATGAAAAAGCCAGAAAGCTAGAAAATGAAAATTGAAAAAAGAAATGAAAAGTTTGCATGCCCCCAACATGGTGAAAAGGAGAGTCTTCAGTAGCTATATGGAAACTTACTATGGTTATGTACGATAGTTTCGTCCGCAGAATAGACAAAACACTTCCTTGGCTTCATCCACAAAATAGACAAAGGTGAATGGTGTGTTAGTCCAATCACATAACCTACAGGGAAACTTATCTTTTCAGCTGGGTTCATCCACATAATAGACAAGGGTGCAGGCCCCCTAAGCTTCGTTACATTCCCCAGATTACTCATGGAAATTAGGTGGATGGAATGAAGGCTGAATAGACATCGTTGATATTAAAGGACCATTTAGGGATGATGATTGACTTAGAGCTATGCTTGAACCAGGAAATGAAAGTTGGTCAATGGTGACAATTTTGCCTTCATGCAGGAAACACATTACTCAGAAGAGTGTTGAAACAATAACTTCCATGTTATAATCATAGTCACGTCCAAGAAGTAGATTGTAATCTAATGGTCTTGGGACTACCATCACGTTCATATGAACTATTTTCCTTCCCAAAGTGATCGGTAACTTAGGAAGGACCCCTAAGGGTCAACTGGTTCCTTTGTGAAAACCTAACATATTTTATGTAAAGGAAAAGCAGTTGAGGAAAGTATACTCACTGATGCCCCTTCATCTATGACAGAGCTCGATACGATCATTTTGTAAACTTGTACTATGATCTGGAAAGGTACATAAGAGGGAAGGCAAGGTCTTGCTAGTCGATTCCAATCAAAGGAAGTGACTAGACTGCTTAGAAGGGGTACCAAATAAACAGTTGAATTAACCCTTTGAGTTTCAAGAACTAGAGGGTTTTCCTCCTGTTGTGAAGGAATGGGTGGATTCCCCCCAAGTTCATTGGACTTTGAAGTAACAAAAGGAATTTGAATGGCGTCGTTCTTACTCTCTTCAGGAAGGGTATGATTTTCTAAAGGTAAAACTGGGTCAACTATCACCTCAACTTGTTGACTTTGGTCTGGTATAGACTCATAAGTTTCACTTTCAGAGAGAGTGGTTTGGATCAACGTCTGATTTAAGTCAGTCAGTTTTTCAACTAGTAAAGGACTTGGGGAGAGTTTCTAGTAACCAGGTGGAAGTCGTTGCGGTGAAGCATGATGGTTATCCAATACTCTTTTGGCATCATCCAAAAAAGAACAATGGTGAAGGGAATGATTACCTTCACATAACCTACATGGAACTTTGACCTTCACTTTATGTCCGTTAACTTCACTATCACTAGTTGATGGTGTATTACCAACATGATCACTAGAGGTTGATGACATCAGTTGGTGTGAACGGGGGAACCATTCCCTCAAGATCCGAGGAGAGCAAGGATAGCCTCGACGAAAATGGTCTCCTCTACAAATTATGCATGGAAATTTGAGTTTAGGAGCTTTAATGTGCGGATTTTCACCAGATGAAGCATGGATGCCCCCTTTCTGAATTTGCTTCTTCTTCTTCTACTTCCCTTTCTTCTTCTTCTTACCCACCCGATTACTAGCATCACTAATTTCACTAAGTGAAGAGGAAGAAGGGGAGGGAGAAACAAATGAAGAAGAAGGCAAAGGGTCAACTTCAGTATCAACTGGATGCTGATTTGATTGCTGAGGAATCACAGTATTTTGAACCACAGAGGTTGAGAACAACCATACTGGCAGGTCAATGGTAAGTCCCAGAAGGGACAATGTGGCCATATGAGGAGCACCAATATTGCCCCAAGAAGTAAAAGGACTAGGATTCCCCTCAAGGGGGATTCCTTGATTGGTGGACTCCATATATCTCAACATAAGATCAACTAAGGAACAAGGATGTTATTCTATATTTAATTAATTTTAATGACACTTTGACACAACTTTCATTTTTCAGATTTTAAGAGTCGACAAAATGCTAAAGATGACTCTAGTCCCCTTCGATATTTAATGAGCGTGAAGTGACAAGTGCTCAGATGGACTTTTTCTTTTAAAAAGTAGAAAAGGAACGAAAGTGAATACTCTGGAAAATACAGATAGAGGGATTAACAAACCAATCAAAAAATTGAAAAATACACCTTGGTGATAAATTAAAGAGAAATTACCAAGGACTTATGTACGGCAGTTAATCTTCCCAAATTTTGTGTTCAGTGCATTGCGATCAATAAGGCGATAGACTCAACTTCCTATGGATAAAGGATATAAGCCTATTATGGTCTCCCAATATATACACGATGATATGGGGAGCACAAGTCCGTGCTATCACTTGTCGTATCAAGGAGGAGGAATCACCCAACCTTCAATGAAAATGATAGTTACTATATTTTACAATGTCGGAACACGTCTCTAGCCTAGAGCTCTAGATATGTTGCGTTAAGTTCCAAAGTGTTGTTAAGTTCAATTAGATTTATTTTAAAGTTGATATTGTTTAAAGTTTACCTTTCAATGGTTCACCACGTGATGATGATTTTGAAATTCCTAAAATGCAATCTATAATGATAAAAAATCTTTGTTTATTTTGACTAATGAAAATCTTAGCTACTAGGGAAAGAAGATTATTGTTCACACAAAGAGGACAGAGCACACACTAGTGCATTTTCCTAAATCATTTTTCACACACAAACTAAATGCAAATGAAAATGAATGTATTTGTTTTCATTCTCCTTAATGTGAAAAAATGCCAAAAAAGAAAACTAAATGTATCAAAGATCTGAAATATTTCTTTCAAAGCGACATTTTCGACAATTTATTTTTCAAAATAGAAAGGAAGACTAAACGACAGTTTTCAATTTCAAATAGAAAATGCTTTTGACACTTCAAATATCAAAAAATCAAATCAAATACATGACAAAAAGTTCAATCGACTATCTAGGGAAGAAAGACTCCACGACACTTCTCTTTTTGACACAAAATGGCAGTTATGACACTTTTTGTACCAAAACGACAGATCGATTTAAGAAACTTTTCGACAAAGGATTATAAATGATGGAAAAATACATAAAAACATTTAATAATCCTAATCAATGGAGGCTGGTTTATGTGATGCAAGCAAGCTTCAGTAATGAGGTATTGTTCATAAGCAGCAAAAAACAACTAAACAGAGCTGAAAACAAGGACAAAACCCCCAAATTTTAAGAATGGAAATAGGTTTAGTTAGTCATGACACCTGGGCTTCAAAGAAATAGGGATGCATCACACTTTTCACAATCGGGAGGTGTGATGCATACTAGTTGAAAGTGATAGACAATGTGATGGGGCAGGGAGCACAACTAAAGTGGGTTTCGGTTCAATTTTGCAGTTGTTTTTAGTGAGTAGAGTTGAGCTATGATGGAAAGTAAAGAGAAAATCATAGAGGAATGTCTTGAGATGTTACTGAGCTACCAAAAGGGCATCTAGAATGCTTGTAAATAAAATGTTTAATTCATAAACTAAACGAGAGATTGACTGAAGCAACATTCATCTACTATGCAATTGCAGAGCAAGAGCAGTTCAAAGGCTACCTGGCTCACTTTAGGCTCTGTCTATAGTTTATAAAACAAACAATAACAACAAACAAACATCTATGTGATCCCCAACACAGTCACCAATTGGTTTCTAGGAAAACCAGTGTCTTTATGAGCGACTAGCCCTCTAGGTATGGCCGCTACCCTAGAAACAACAGTTTAAAGCAATTCACAATTTCTTCTATGTATAATAGATAAGAGAAAGACAATGGAACCAACCTAGAACTTTTGCTTAATCCCTTGCTTGATCTCTCTCCCCCTTGACAGAGCTTGCAACTCATCCCTGTACTTATCCCACTTGGAGAGTACATGTAGAAACACAACAACAGAGAACCATCAAAGCATCTTGATCTATTATATCATAAGCATTACAAAATCAGATATATAATGAACATACAATAGCATTCACAAATGATAGCATTCACAATTGGACAATCATATGGAAGAAAACTTGAAGAAATTTATTAGATAGAAGGGATAATTACAACCCATTTGTCTGATCCAGCATCATCCTCCCAGCATCAAGCCCTCTTCACCTCATGAAATAGCAAGATCACCCCAAAAATACAATGTTGTTTCCTCAAATACAAACTATTAGCACTTCCTTGCAAATCACAATATTCCGGCCTCTGGATCTCTTAGATGAGGGATCCATTTATAGATGTGTGCAAGGGTGTGAGTCATATCTAGGTTTTGATTAGGGTCATTCCACTTGTTACATTTGGTTCCATAAGAGAAGAGATAACAGAAGTTTAGATCTCTTACTCATCTTTGGGCGAATTCAGAGAGGCAAGTGTCATAAGAGAAGTTCCTAGAAGATTCCATGAGCCTCTGCCTTGCAAACTATCTCGGACATTTTTCCATCCTCGCCCATTGCACCCTATAGAAGGCTTAATCAGTATGCATCGCACTTGAGTAGTGTACCACTCAGTATGCATCGCACCTGGTCGGTGTACCTCTCAGTATGGTTCAGTTTAGGCCATTTCTGGATGGTTTCTCAGGTGGACCTTTTGGGGAATGATGTAATCAGATGACCATGTTCTTTTAGGGTATGAAACAAGTCTTTTAGGGGCTTATGAGCCCTAGTTTATCGATATATAAGGTTGGGGTTGAAGTGCCCAAATATGTCTATAACAGTAGTGGAAGAAAAATTGTCAACTCTAGGACTTCCTATTTCTTTTTTTTCTTTTATTTCTTTGCATTATGCTGACTTAACATATCAATGGCCAAGGTTGCTTGGTGTTTGACATTTTCGTCAACATTTTTGTAGAGACCTATATCATGGTCAGGTATTTGTGCAAGGTGGCACTTGAATCTATAAATTCCTCCACTCCATTTTGCTTTACAAAATTTACAAAGGAGCTTAGGGTCTCCAAGAATATTGTCACAATAAGCCCAAGAAAATTCCTTCTCCCTCAGCATTGTTGTTGTTTTGGACTCGTGTTTAAATTGCAGCTCCTATTTAGATTTGGAGTTTGCCTTCTATTTAATTTGGCTCCTTTAAAATACAATAGAAATTAAAATTAAAAATTCCATATATAACTTTGCAAAATAGAGGGTTGATTTTGAAGGATATGAGGTTTTGTTAAGGATTAAAGAGGAATCTATCCAAGAACATAAGCACATTTCAACCTAATATATCATTATGACCTTGAAATACAATTAGGTATATATGAGTAAATGCTATGTAAAGGAAATATTATCAACATATATTGCATTGTAATCTTGAATTTGCAAGTTCGTTTAGCATAATGCAACTAAACCAATACACCAATAACAAATTATGGAAGAATACAAATACCAAAAGTTGTGAATGCATGGTTAAAGCCTTTTAATTCTGCAAGACATAGAGCAAGGAAGGCATGCTTGATGACTTGGTTGATGGTTGATACGAAACCATTTCTTAGTTCATTTTTAAAATCTATTTAAGCCCCATTTATAGGGTTGAAAAGTCATAACCAAAGGAATACGATGAACATTCGATTGCTGAACAATGAAACTTGAAACTTGCGATTGAAAATGACATTGAAACTTCAATATAGTAATATACCTATTATTTAAACCAAGTGCCAATGTACCTCAATTGTTGAATAGTGAAGTGGCTAAGCCTAAAGGTAACACAAGATGAAGGTGATGTGCGACTGCCCGAGGGTCAATATGGAGTATGGATAGAGCACACATTGGCGACTACCCAATATGGAGTTTGGACTGAGGCTTACCTTGGCGGTTCCCCAATATTGAGTCTGGATTGTGTAATAGTGAGTAGTGATTGATTACTGAGGGTCTTGACGTATGAGTTTTGGGCTTGAGAAATGAGAAATAAATTTTATAACGACTGACGTTTAGTTTTTAGCAATGCGACATACCTAAACTTGAAAAAATTGCATTGACCATGAGTTAAACTTGGTCAACATGAGTTTCACTTGCAAATATTTAGATCAGATCATTTGGAGAGCAAGAAGATTCTGACTCGTGATT
The DNA here is from genome assembly GCA_031772625.1 of Pinus tabuliformis. Lineage (NCBI taxonomy): Eukaryota > Viridiplantae > Streptophyta > Pinopsida > Pinales > Pinaceae > Pinus > Pinus tabuliformis. The sequence goes on from CM062811.1 coordinate 638,736,265, forward strand.
AATCGCGATTGATTGGTGAGTCTTGTTTCACTGATTATAATTGAAATCTGAACTGAAAATAGGAGATCTTACAATTGAAACTAATTGTGAATTTTATACACTAAAATTGGCCCTTCAGCATCATTTATATTTGCGGTTGGGCACATCAATGCAAGAGATTCACTTTAAATCAGGTTCATGGAGAAAATATTTTATGGAAGATGTTTCTTTTATTTGAAGGAAGACATAGTAATATTTTTTATTAAAATTGAATAACAATAGTATCTACTCTGTATCTCCCATATGTCATTATTTTTATCTCTTGTAACTCATATAGAAAGTGGGGTGATAGTGGAGAAGTAGCATCAAGCTCCACTCCTTTTAATACAAAGTTTTGCATGCAAACATTTGTGTCACTTACGCCGCAAAGCCTTCGTTGTAGAGTGTGGAGTTAACACCTACCTCTGCATGAAAAAAGCTACACATACCTTTTGACTTGGTTTTTTCAGCTTTTGTCCATTCTTTGTTTGGATTCTGGGGCAGCAAGCTCCACATACCTTTTTTCCATACCTCTACGTGAGTGTAAATTTGCACATTTTCTTTGCTTCAACCAATATCAAAAGAATTTGTGAGCTTCTTTCAGGGCATGAATACCTGCGTCAATCATGGAAATTAGAAAATTTCTAAGGAAAAAAATAACCATGGAGTTATCCTTTTCCGTTTTTAATTATGTTAGGATTCTATTAAGTGTTTTTTAGAGATAGTTATTAACTGGCCCTCTACTTTTCCCTTTTCCTTAATATAAACGACATCTCTTATTACATTTCTAATCAAGAGATTTACATCAAATACTGGATCAAAGCGCCAAGGACGTTTCATAAATGCTTCCTTGTCTAGTAGAATAATAAATGGTCAACATGCCAGCTTGGCTCTAATTTCTTGGGAATTAATAATTGTTTCGAAAAATGACTACTCTTGTTTAAATCTAGAACTATGTTTAAGCTTTGAAAATGGATTTTCCTCCAAATTGATCTTGGAAAGGTCCTTATTAAAGGCTTTCTTATATATCCTCCACTAGAATGAATGGATTGTATGTTGAAAAGTATAACAAAACTCCCTTCTGAAAATCCTGATCATCCCGTTGTCACGAAGAGCTCCTCCATTTCCCCAAATTGGACCCAAAACAACATTGAGTACTTAATTATGATCCAACCTGAGAAATTTTGATTAACAGTGCAACTCAAGAGCTATTAAATTTAAAGTGCACTAATGTGATTTTTCATTATTTCATTGAGTAAGTATATTGTTTTTGAATTTTTCATTTGTGCTTGTAGTATGTGGTACTGACCTTGTTTCAGTTGAAAGGGTTTTTATTCTTGGACTATGACAATTCTAGTAAGATTTAGGCCTTTTGTAGTATTTGTACCCCATGATCATTTTTGCAAGATGTATGTCCTACGTGGAAAGAAATAAGCATTTAGTTATTACCTCCTAAACTAAAGTACTATTTCTTTTATTAGGTTCCATGTAACGTCCTCTACAAATTTAGGATGAATGGGATGTAATATCCTATCCATCCCAATAGACTATAGTCCTCCATAAAGGGGAAAAAACCCCAAAATACCCATTGTTGGGCAATTTTTGGGGAAACTAGGCTTAAAAATCTCAAATTTGGGGTTTGGAGTAAGGTTTACACAATCACTTAAGAATATGAAATGCCTGTGGAAAATCTATAAATAAAGAAGGATTGAATTCATTTTGGATCACAAACTGTGGATTAATTCATTTGTTCTTGAGCATTAGGTCTGATAGTTTTTGACCCCTTCGATCTCTTGTCAATTTTGGTGGTGAAACATTCCATCGTAATTGAAATTCCCTTATTATCTTGTTGTTTGAGCACAAGGGTCTCTGGCTCGTCAACGAATTCTATTGGATACTGGTCTCTTGTCTTTTTCTAGGCACAAGATTTTTGTGAAAGGTGAATGAATTTGGAGGATAGTGCATGATAAATTAGTTTTGTTTGGCATACACCTCTCTTGAAGGAAGCAACAAAGTTTCTGAGTCCTTAATATCCTTTTCTGGGCAAAGCACTTACCTTAGGTGGTGGATTCGTTTCTAGCACCTAGAGTATCAAAACTCTTTTCTTTATTTAGTTTTTTCATACATAGTTAAAAGGAGCATTTCCCTAGTTATTAATTCTCAACCTTAGCTAAGGAAGCATGTTTTCATATCTCGTATCATATTCACCAGCAACAAACTTTAATTGTCTTGTCTATTCATGCAAAGGAAGGTGCAATAGGATTAGGACTTAAGAAGGTTGAGACACTGTTGTACATGTTTCCAGATTCATTGTACCTTCTAGACTAAAGGAAAAGTGAATAGTAGTGCTTGAAATTTTTATTTATTTATTGTTTCAAAGAGTAATAAATAGTGATGTGATTTGAGTTTCAAATCTATGTACTTGCTGTTAGTTTCTTCAGTGGCATGTGCTTCCTTGTTCAAAACAAGGGGTTTTTCTATAGTATCTAGCCTCCAAAGCTTCTTCAAGTCCAACTAAATATCAAATCATGCCCTCATACTCCAAATAATCTAAGGCATCACCCTACAAAAGTTGCAAAGTAGAGCAATGAGATTTTACAGACCAACTCCAACTCCATGTCACTATACAAGGGTTGACGTCACTGCTACAAAAATTATTCTAATGTGTTGCATCCCACACCAATTCCTATGATGGATGCCCAAAGGGTTTCTAGAATGAGGCTCAACCTTCATTACCACATTTAAGACTTTTCAAAGGGATCGGTCCCTTTAAACCATACCAATTTTTACACTTTCACAATTTGGCCATGTTCTTATCAATTTATATTTCGTACAGAAAAGTTAGTACTATTTTTCATGTTTATTAAATTTAGGAACAATTATACATCAACTCCAGAAAAATGTCAACAAATTTGTGGTTTAGGTTGGCATTTATCCAAATACTATCACGCATGTATATATAATCACACATTTTCCTTTTTAGATCTTGAGTGTTTGAACAAAAAGATTTGCTACTTGTGTAATTTTGTCCCATATCTCCACATCAGCACTCATAGATAACAATATTTTTAATTATTCATCTATGTGCACAGTAAGGTCCCTTTTGGTTGCTATTTTTGATGGAGCAACCTTTGACAGTACACCTTTTACCACAGAGATGTTGTTGTTAGATAGAAATATCCAGAGGAGTCTTACACCAAACATATAAATTACTATTGTATATCACAATAATAATCATTAACATATGAAGATGTGCAGACCCTAAACTATGCACATTCAATCCATTACTTTTTCTTTCATGGAAGATTTCGTTCTGCATAGTAGATGTGTTGTGGCACTTGAGCGTGTTTGCATAAAAAATTCTAAGGCCACAGCCGAATTCTCGTGTGTCATGGAAATTAAACATATGCCTTTTCACCTAAGAAATACTTGTAACTCATCTTAGGGTACTCATGTACAATCTCACTCATCCCACTTAACAAGTTACCAAGACAAGGCTCATCACATCCCACCTTGGTCTAAAACAATTAAGCAATACAATTTACATCTTGACATGCCATAACACCTGACATGTCTTAGAATAACATGGCACTATGTGGAATGCATTAACATCCCCTACATTCCTTGGCATGCTTTGAAACTCCCTTGCACACCGTGGCACTTCCTGACATGTCTTGGTAGTTTAGCATACCTTGGCATTTCCTAGCATATAACCTTGTCACTCCTTCCTTAACACACCTAGAACTCATTGAAACTCCCTCTCACACACTCTTATTCGTTAATTTCCATGCATTTTGAACTAGTGCTTCGTTATGTTTTCTTGATTCCCCCTAACACTCCATAGCTCACCCTAGCACCTGATACATCTTGGCCTACTACCTTCACACTCTAGCATTCCTTGGCACTACATAGTATACCTTGTCACTCTCTCATTAGCACACCTAGACATCACTGACACTCTTGGTCACAAAATATTATTAATTCATTTCCATGCACTCTTACCTAGTTCTCCCTTATGTTTCCCTAGCACTCCTTATCACTCATTGACATGTGTTGTTACACCCTAGCACCTATGACATCTTAGCATGTCACCCTAGCCTCTAGTAAGCCTTAACACTACCTAGCATACCTTGTCAATTTCTCCTTAACACACCTATAACTCACTGAAACTTCTAATCACAAACTCTTATTTGTTCATTTGCATTCATTTTGACATAGTTCACCCTTGTGCTTCCCTGGCACTCCTAGCTAACACTTCTTTACACACATTAGTAGATCTTGGCCGCATGTCACCCTAAAACTCTAGCATTCCTTAGCATTGCCAATTATGCCTTGTAACTCCTCCTTAACACACTTGGAACTCACTAACACTCCATACCACACACTCTTATTCCTTCATTTCCATGCATTATGACCTAATGCTCCCTTGTGTTTTCCTAGCACTCCCTAACACTCCTTGGCACACATTGGCACACCATGGCACTTGTCACATCTTAGTAGGATTTCCTAGCACTCTATCATTTATTGGCACTGCTTATCATACGTTGTCGCTCCCTCCTTAGCACATCTATAACTTGTTAACACTCCCTATCACGCACACATATTCATTCATTTACATGTAATTGAAACAAGTCCCCCCTTGTGTTTCCTTGGCAGTCCCTAGCATGTGTTGGAACCACATCCTAGAACCTAGTACACATTGGCATGCCTTAGCACTAGGCATGTCTTGACATGCCTAACATTCCTTGGAACTTTATAACATGTGTTAGCACTTCCTGAAATTCCCTGCACAACTTAGCACTCCATAGTTTTCATGCCCTCATAGATAACCTTACCTTTTTTGTGACTTGGGAACCCAACCAAGTCATTGAAAAAATAGTGTTGTGCCTAGACCAAAGTCATCCTTTGCCTCAAACTTATTTTTCCATCCTCTTATCACAATCGTAGGCTTTCCTCCTACAAGTCCTAATATGAAATTCTCCTAACACACTTCGTCCATGGGACACCTAGAATTCATTGACACTCCCTGGCATAATCTCTTATTCATTCATTTCCATGCACTTTGACCTAGTTCTCCGTTATGATTCCCTAACACTCCCAACCTCTCCTTGACATGAATTGAAACTATTTGGCATATTTCATCACAAATTTTCATTCCTTGGCATGCCATGGTACTCCTTAATTATCATTCCCTGTTCATAACTACCCTTATTTTCTTTTAGACTTAGGAACCCAACCAAGTCCTGCCTTGACTACAACAACTTTACCAAGTTACATTTACTACAACTAGACTATGCCTTATTCCCCTAATGGACTATAAATAATCTTAGGCTTCTCATGTCCAATATTAACTCATCCCACTTAACAAGTTACCATGTCAAGGCTCACATCTAACAGTGCCAATAAAACAACTAAGCAACATAATTTACATTTTCACATGCCATAACATCTGGCACGTATAACAATCCATTAGCACTATATGGCACACATTATTATCCCCTACATTCCTTGGCATGATTTTCTACTCCCTAATAGACCCTATCACTCAATAACATGCCCTGAAACTCTAGCATGCCTTGGCACTACCTAGCATATACCCTTGTCACTCCCTCCTTAACACAATTGGAACTTGCTGACACTCCCTATCACATACTCTTATCTATTCAGTTCTATGAAATTTGAACTAGTTCTCCCTTGTGTTCTCATGGCACTCCCTGACACACATTGACACACCCTAGGACATGGCACATCTTGGCATGTCACCCTGGCACTCTAGCATTCCTTGAAACTACCTAGTATACCTTGTCATTCCCTCCTTAGCACACCTATAATTCGCTAGCAATCCCTGTCACACACTCTTATTCATTCATTTCCATGCATTTGAAATTAGTGCTCCCTTGTTTTACATAACTCTCCCTGGAATGCATTGGCACACCTTAGCACGTATCACATCTTGTCATGTTTCCCTAACCTCTAGAATGCCTTAGCACTACCTAGCATACCTTGTCACTCCCTCCTTAACACACCCTGAAATCACTGACACTTCTTATCACAAACTCTTAGTCATTCATTTGCATGGATTATTTTCAACTAGTGCTCCCGTGTCTTTCCCTAACACTCCCTAACACTTCCTACCACTTTTGGCACACCTTGGCACCTAGCACATATTGGCTGCATGTCACTCTGATAGGCTAGAATGACTTATTGTTGCTTAGCATACCATGTCACTCCCCTCTTACCATGCTTGGAACTCATTGAAACTCTATGTCACACACTCATATTCATTCATTTCCATGCATTTTTGACCTAGTGCTCCCTTGTGTTTCCATAGCACTCAGTAACACTCACCATACATTGGCACACCTAACTGCAATGAGTTTCACTAACAGTCAATCCAAAAACCCTTCCAGAGTCTAACTAGTTACTTGTTATTCACTAAGATATTAGGGTTAAGTTTATTTTATAGTGTTTGGTGTGAAAATATTACTAGGTGTTTTTATCACATAGAGTAATTATGATCTTCCCCATGTACACAAGGATAACTAAGAAGTGTTTCCCATAATCATACAAGTGGAACTCCAACATGTACATCAAGGTAACCATAAAATATTTATCATATTTACACAATGCAAGGTGATAGGAAAACATTTACATTATATACATGAATGTACTAAGATCAGGACCATTAGCATCGTATGTACATATTTACCGCAAGATGAGGGTCATTACAACCCCTTAAAAATAGCCATAAGGCCTTCCTCTTTTGTAGCTCTTTGAACACAAGGGTTTAATTGAAAAACACATAGTTCCTTTAAATATTTGTAGGTTGAGGTAGCCACATCAAGCCCTTGAACTTAAAGATAATCAAATATTTGCAATTTGTTACAATAATAAGTCCATTATGCACACTCCTCATTTTAGAGTTGGGTATAGAGGGAGAATACTTGATTGATGCCAACCTTGTAAATGAAAAACTTTGCCTACTCATTGGTTGGACACTCCACCACTAGTTGACACCACTAACACACACCAAAGGTCCAAGATACCCATAATATGTTCCCTAAAATTAAGGGCTTAGACTACACTGCCATAAAATTTACCTTCAACTTTAGATGTCCCAAAATAGTAATATCCTAACCATAGCCTAGTTTTTATATTTTTGTAACTTTCTCCTTAACTAACATTTGTTTTTAACTATTTCATCCACTTACCATATACGCTCTCTTGTTTGCACCCACCTAGTATACAGGAACACTTATGTTTTTAATACAACCAAGTTAAGAGCACGTGTTTCCTTTTCAAATTCCAAAAGCATAACATGTCTATCTCTATAAACTAACAAAAAAATCATTGCATAAAAAAGGTAAGCTTAAAATTAAATTCAAATTAGATTATTACTATTATTATGATAAATACACCAAATATGGAAAAATTGTTTTCAAACACAACCATAAAAAAGTGTTAGTTTATCAATTACAGCTAAAAACTTATTAAGCCAGCCTAGATCCATCTTAACTTGGATCTATCAAGAGTCGAGAGGGATCTAATCTCTCGATGAGAAAACCTCTTTTTTGGTGCTTGACAGATCCACGTTAAGATGGATCTAGGCTGGTTATATAATACTATATAATATCTATATTTGTATCTATGTGTCTCTTTCTTATTCCCTCTCTCTATCTCAGCCCCTAAACATACACACTCTGTCTCCCTCCCTCTTCCTCTATGCCTCTCTCTCTTCCCTCTATCTCTCCTCTCTCCATCGCTCCCTTGTCACTCCCTCTCTCCCTCTACCTTTCTCCCTCTATGTCTTTCTTCTTCCTTCCCTCTATCTCCTCTCTCTTAGTCCTCTCTCTCACTTTCTCCCTCACCTTCGTCTGTCCCCCCCTCCATCACTCTCTCTCTCTCCGCTCCATCTTTTTTCCTCCCTCTCTCTCTCTTTCCCTTCTCTCCCTATATTTATCCGCACCTATTCTCTCTCTCCCCTCCTTTCTCCCTCTCTCTATCCATCTATCCCATGTCACTCCCTCTCTCTCCCCCACTCTCTTCTTCTCTCTCTCCCCTCTCTCTCTTCCTACCTCCTTCTCTTTGTCTCCCCCCATCACTCTCTCTCTCTCTCTCTCTCTCTCTCTCTCTCTCTCTCTCTCTCTCCATATTTCTCACTATATCCCTCCCCCTCTCTTCCCTTCACTTTGCTTGCTATCATCACTTGGATCCTTAGCTAAGATAGATCTATGTTGGTTCTTATTAATATTTGTATTTATAAATTTCACATCTTTAAATACAATAGTATTCTCATTTTTAAATTTATTAAAACATTAATTTAATCTATATGGGAATAATTTTAGTAGTCATGAGGATAGAGGGTTTATATATATCTCAAAACTAATTACAACCCTTTTCCTATTAGCTTAAAATAAAAAATGTTATAAAATAAAATTAAAATAATTTTATTGTGAAATAAGTTATGGTTTTTGGGCATGTGGTATTTGATAAGGCATGATGTTGGCCCATGGTATTGTAACAAAGCCTATTTACATGTTAATAATATCCGTCGTAAAGTGGGGGTGAATATCGATGGTTAAGAATATTGCCATATTGTTATAAAATATTTAGATTGTGAAATAAGATATGATTTTTTGGCATGTGGTATTGATAAGCCATGCTATTAGCCCATGCTATTGTAACAAAGCCAATTCACAATTTCATAATATCAATGACAAATCACGGGTGAATATCCATGATTAAGAATCCTGTCATATTCTTATAAAATATTTTGATTTTGAAATAACTTCTGTTTTTTGGGTATGTGATATTGATAAGACATGGTATTGGCCCATGATATTGTAACAAAGTCTATTTCCAAGTTAATAATATCCATGGTAAAGTGAGAATGAATATCCATGGTTAAGAATATTTTCATATTGTTATAAAATATTTTAATTGTCAAATAAGTTATGTTTTTAGAGCATGTGGTATTGATAAGCCATAGTATTGGTCCATGGTATTATAACAAAACCATTTTTTCACAAGTTAATAATATCCACTATAAAGTGGTAGGTGAATATCCATGGTTAGGAATCTTGTCATATTGTTATAAAAAAATTTGGTTGGGAAATAAGTTATGGTTTTTGGGCTTGAGGTATTGATAAGCCATGGTATTGGCTCATGGTATTGTAACAAAACCTATTCACAAGTTAATAAAAAAATCAAAATATAACAAATTGAATTTTATTATTTTTATTATTAATTGAGCCAACATTTAGATTTTTGTACTCATCCCCAGAGTTTTGACTTTTATTATTATTATTACTAGTATTCTTTAACTAATCATATATTTAGAATTGTTTACATATTGACATTACACCTACACATCTACTCTATACTCTATAAATATTGCATTTATTATTTTTTAGGGAGGGAAATTTTAACATTTTTGAAAAACTTCAGCCTTAATTTTGATGTAACAAAGCCCTCATAGTTCCAATCTTCATTTACTTTCTAAACAATTAGTATATACTTTTCATAGGGCGGAGGGAAACTAGTATATATTTTTTCTTTTCACAGGGCAGGAGGAAAAACGAGATTGAAGAGAGTTGTGAATTAAGTTTTCACTTTTCATAAGGCGGAGGGAGGGAAAACTAGTATCATATTTTCACTTTTCACAGGGCGGGAGGGAAAACGAGATTGAAGAGAGTTGTGAATTAAGGTTTTACCAGTAGCATATTGATATCGAACCCCACCATTAGATCTTCAATCCATTAATGGTGCCAAGGTATGTTTCATTTCTAACCTCGCTGCATTTACACCCCACTTTTAGTCTTCTTCCACACAGGGAGGAATACACACACCTTAGATCTATGGTTCAAAATTCACTATTTTTTTCATCTTTGCTTTTAACTTTATGAGCAGCATATTTTCAATTTTCACAGGGCAGGAAGGAAAATGAGATTGAAGAGAGTTGTTAATTAAGGTTTTATGAGTAACAGACTAATATCGAACCCCACCATTGGATCTTCAATCCGTTAATGGTGCCTAGGTATGTTTCATTTCTAACATCGCTGCATTTCCACCCCAATTTTAGTCTTCTTCCACACAAGGAGGACTGGTTCAAAATTCACTACTTTTTTCATCCTTTATTTTAAGTTTAATAGTAGCATATTTTCAATTTTCATAGGGCAGGAGGGAAAATGAGATTGAAGAGTGTTGTGAATTAAGGTTTTACCAGTAGTAGACTGCGAAGCCCACCATTGGATCTTCAATCCATTAATGGCACCCAGGTATGTTTCATTTATAACCTCGCTGCATTTCCAGCCCACTTTTAGTCTTCTTCCACACAGGCAGGAGTACACACACCTCAAATCCCCCACCATTGGATCTTCAATCCATTAATGTCACCCAGGTATGTTTCATTTTTAACCTCGTTGCATTTACACCCAACCTTTAGTCTTCTTCCACACAGGGAGGAGTATGCACACTCACTGTTTTTTTCATCCTCACTTTTAATTTTATGAGTAACATATTTTAACTTTTCATAGGGTGGGAGGGAAAATGAGATTGCAGAGAGTTTGAGTTAAGGTTTTACCTCTCCAATACATCAATGGTGCCCAGGTATGTTTCATTTCTAACCTCACTGCATTTCCACCCCACTTTTAGTCTTCTTCCACACAAGGAGCACTGGTTCAAAATTCACTATTTTTTTCATCCTTTCTTTTTAAGTTTTAGAGTAGCATATTTTCACTTTTCACAAGTTTAGATGGAAAACGAGGGAACATAGGTAAAAGAATATGTATTTTTCCTTCTTTTATGGTTTGTCTCTATAGAGTTGATTTTACTAGTTGTACATTGTATGCATCTCAAAATTTCTCTTTAGGAAATCCTATTTTTATTCTTTCCAAGAAAAACACTCGAGAATCCTAATGGATGTTTCCCCATATTCATGGATGGCATCCATGGTGAACCCATTGGAATTGACTAGTGCACCTCACCCAAGATGAGTCCCAATGGATGTTTCCCCACATTCATGGATGGCATCCCTGGTAAACCTATTGGCATTGACTAGTGCACCTCACGCATAGGATTTCAAATAGGGCACCTGCCAGCACAGAAGTAGCCAAATACCTAGTAACATTAATGACATTTTGTTGGGCTAACTCTTGGGCTCAATAAATTATAATCAACTACATTATTTTCCATATTAACATATTGATCCTATTTAACATTTTCTTACAGTAACCATAACAATCCAAGCCTGTTCCTATTTTTATTTTGGTTTTTAATTCCTTCTTCGGTATGGTGACAACTTTATATGATTGTATAGATGTTTATTTTTCAGAGTATATGTTGAAAAGTAGATGCTCTCTTACATTCTACCGTGTCTGTTATGTATTAATGGAGTTCAGTTTCATTAGTTGCGACCAAAGAACTGTCATGTATACAAGGATTCTTGTATCACTATTTATAAACTGAACATTGTCCTTCAACAATCAAAGTAGATCCTTAATGCTACATGTTTGTATCTCAAGGAATTTTCAATCCTAATAAATGAGGTGAAATTTAAGTGTTTCTAGAATCCAAATCTTAGGTTTTGTGAATTCACTCATATATGGTCCTGGAAAAGTGAAGTGAAATTTAATTATTTCCAAATCTTAAGTTTTGTGAATTCACTCATATTTGGTGCTGGAATATTTTGAGAAAACGGGAAGAATTTCTTTTAGTTGCATTCAAATTTTCCAAAAATAATACTAAATTTCTCCCTGAAATGGCTTTGGGATTGAAAATTTTGTAAATATTTTTAGGGAAACAACCCAAAATACTTTTTCCAGAATAGAGTTTTATAACACTAGCTACTAAAACAATCTTCTATTTTCTACTGCAAATGTCTGAGAGAGTCTTCCTAGAAGCTGATCAAAAAATTAGGTAGCCGTTGGACGAACTAAATAATTTTTAATGAGTAATCACTTAACATAAATGATATATTAGGTTGCATAAATATATAACTTAGAAGCATGAAATGAAGAATAAATCTCAACGAGATTGACATATTCTTCATTGAGTTGAATGAGGGCAGGAATAACTTTGACTAGAGGGTGTTGAAAATGGCATAATTTTGTTCTTGTTGGATAGATTTAGAACTAAAAATCAGCAGTTTTCTTGCTTGCATAACTTGGGAAGATTTTTGTATCTCAAATCTCAACCTTATTGAATAGTATGATTTATGCCTTGCAATGTTGAATACCACTTTCTAGTAACCTAAACACTTTGGATGAAAATTTAGTTGTGAATTTTACTTGCAAAAGATATAAGTGAAAATATAGATTAATTGTCCCTTGTGTAGAATTTCCTTGAAATTATGCTACTACTTGAATGAATAAATCCAAAAATAATTGTTGCATGAAGACAAAAAATATCTCTACCAATTTGTAGTGGAATAGAACAAAAATAAAACACATTCACACTATAGAAAAAAAAAATCTATGGAACCCAACTAGGAAAACCTTCTACTAGCTGTAGAAATTTAAAATATTATCCATATTAGACTTTGAAACACCTTCTTCAAGACTAGGTCCATTGATGCTTATTGCTTTCCATATTTATTTTCATAAGCATTAGGGTTGTTGTCTGTTAAATCAGAGTAGCTAGAAAGTGTCTCTTTGATTTCAGAAAGCTAATCAAGATCAAATTCATCCAAGAATCCCCTATAAGGCTTATCAGAAGGAAGAAGAAAGGTCTTTTTATTTTATTTCATCACATGCATCCATTATAAGCACTGATTTGTCTTCATTTCTTTCACAGTCATTTTCAATGTTAGATGAAAAAGGTAATTTGTTGGTTAATTTATGTTGTTTGAAGTTTATTGAGTTTGAGTTTTATCACGAAACTACTAGAAGCGTACTAGAATGGGTGAGTTGATTATATTGATAACAATGTTATGGTTTGATCTAGTCCTTGAAAGGAACTTATAGTTGATGGTATAAATTTCACATTCCTTTCATTTTTTACCTTCACATATAACAAATATAATTATGTTATAGCCTCTTGCTAGATATATACAGTGATTACGACTCAGAAGTTGGATGCTGTCATTTTGGAGCTTAAGCTTACTCAACTTATCTTTGTTTGAGTTGAAAATGTCATTATATCTCATTATATCATCTATTGTAGAGAATGAATCCAATTTACCTTTGTTTCAGTTAAAAATGTAATTAGATCTTGCTATATTATCTTTTGTAGAGAATGAATCCAATTTATCATAATCCATTTGCTTGAGGTATAACAAAGCTACTTTAACTCATTAAAATTACTTTTCATATTCTATTTGATAGTTGTGATTCTGCAGGCCACATCTGCATTAGAAAAGGGGCATATTTAATGAAGTGTGGAAGGAGAGGTAAGCTTCAGTTTTGTCCTTTCAAACTTTCTAAGGTATGTAATAAAATTTAAAAAAAAATTCTCCATAGAATGTTGTGCTTTAACTTTTTCTTTTGATAATGGATTATTTATGTGATCTCCCCTCTCTTACACAAAACCAGAGTCGAGACATACATGATTTTTTGGGATATGTGGACAATGGTTAGATTCACGCTAACCATTTATCTAGAAATTTACACTGTAGAAGATCAAGCATTTACAGTTGAATATTTCCTTGCCACTAAATTAGAGTTGAAGAGTTGGAATCCTATTTTTAGGAATATACCTCACTTTTGAATCAACTTATTGCTAACTCTATGTAGGCCTTCCATGGGAGGGAAAAGAGTGATCACTACCATTGCTTAATCTTTCTGCAGACCAAGTAAAGATTCCAAATGTGTATTAATTAGTGGATCCTTGGAGAATCCCAAGAGTGACACTATTGTGGCAACAATAAGTTCATTTATTTTGAGTTCTTCATTAGTGCATTGATAGTATATTATTTATTCCATGCAATGCCTCAATAGTGTATGATCAAATTACAATTAAGCTTGTCGTAATATTTTGACTTACCCTCTTTTAGGTGGAAACTAGAGTGTGTGTCAAGCTTACACATCATAATTGTATCATGCAAAGTTTACATGTGACAAGTTTTGTGGATCGAAGCAGCAAGATACCTATTGGAATTCAAGAGGCAACAATACTACAAAGTGGGAAAGAGGTTTCATAGTTAACCTGTATTTCACATTATGGTTGGAGTCGGTTTGTTGGCAAGATGTTGGATACCTGAACTTCCTTTTTATGACTAAGTGTAAGATTGAATCCTTCGTCACATTCCTCGCTCAATTGTCATTAAGTGATGGGTTTTCTCAGAAGCGTTGCACACCTATAAAATTTACTAGAGTTGTTCTTGAATCTTTAGAGGTGGTTATCTTTTCAAAGCACACACGTACAACAAGAGGAGAAATAATATGCCCAGCTAATTTGAAGCTATCTACCTGTGAATAGGGTGTTCCCATTTATAAACTTGATGACTTGCTCTACTTATTTCTAGTGAACAACTTTGGGACTTACCATGAATCATGAGACAATTCCAACCCCATAACTATAAGTTTATTATTTAAATCTATACCCAATAGATTAGAATCTGCACAAGGAGAACTCCATTCTTGTTTCAAAAGAACCTGCAATCGACTTGTACCATGATATTTAATCTTTCTATATTTATTTTCATCCTTGGTTTGTGACGTAAATATGCAACACGCTACCTTGATTTTCTATACTAACACTCCTAAAAAATAATAAAGTATTCCCAAATCTATAATTTCAAATGACCTATGTAGCTCACCTTTTTGTTTTTCAATTATCGAAGTTATTACCTATATTGATGAGAACTTCTACAACCAATACCATAGTGACAATATATGTTATAGTTTTATCCATGTTCCTCTGAAGTTGTTTCTCCTTTAGTAGCAATACATTGTAGTTTCCATTTAGGGGAGAAGTGTACCTAGTAGCAACCTCGGCCTGTGTGCAGATGGGCTGAATGCACATTAGACTCTATCTGTTGTTTTGAATGCGTTTCTCCTTCAACAATACTTCATCTTAGTAGATAATTTTAGTCTGCACCTTTAGTAGATGCATGTAGCCTTGGTATACATGTTGTATATTATAGTTTTCCTATGAGGTTGTAGCAGCAATGAAAGAAGTGCATGAATTTTAGGCATATTTAGTATGCTTTTATAGTTTGACTTAGATGCTCACTTTTTTTAATTTAGTTTTTTTTCTTAGTTCTGTTTTTTGCATACATTTATCTTTAAGAAAAGTGCACAGTAGAGAAGGGTTTTATATTTTAAGCAAGGGACACACTTCTAGGTAGGAGGTACTCCATTCTAGGAATCTTTTTCCATGCAAGTTAGGTTCTTTACCTGAGAATCTGAAGAGATGCTATTGTAGCAATAAGAAATTCATTTATTTTGAGTTCTTCATTAGTGCATTGATAGTATATTGTTTATTCCATGCAATACCTCAATATTGTATAGAACCATATTTAGTATTCTTTTATAGTTTGACTTAGATGCTCACTTTCCTTAATTTAGGTGTTTTTCTTAGTTCT
Source organism: Pinus tabuliformis (assembly GCA_031772625.1). Lineage (NCBI taxonomy): Eukaryota > Viridiplantae > Streptophyta > Pinopsida > Pinales > Pinaceae > Pinus > Pinus tabuliformis. The sequence continues at coordinate 638,751,806 of CM062811.1, forward strand.
GTTTTCTGCACAGATTTGTCTTTGAGAAAAGTGCATAGAAGAGAAGGGTTCTATATTTTGAGTAGGGGACACACTTCTAGGTAGGAGGTACTCTATTCTAGGAAGCTTTTTCCATCCCGGTTAGGCGCTTTATCTGAGAATCCTAAGAGGTGCTATTGTAGCAATAAGAAATTCATTTATTTTGAGTTCTTCATTAGTGCATTGATAGTATATTGTTTCTTCCATGCAATACCTCAATATTGTATGATCAAATTACAGTTAATATTGTCATAATATTTTGAATTACCGTATTTTAGAGGGAAACTAGAGTGTGTGTCAAGCTTGTACGTCACAATTGTATCGTGCAGAGTTTACTTGGCATGAGTTTTATCGATCTAAGAAGCTAGATACCTATTGGAATTCAAGAGGGAACAATACTACAAAGTGGGAAAAAGATTTCACAGTTAACCTACCTTTCACATTATGGTTGGAGTCAGTTTGTTGGTAAGATGTTGGATACCCCAACTTCATTTTTATGACTAAGTGCAATATTGAATCTTTCGACATATTCCTCGCCCAATTGTCATTAAGCGATGGGTTTTCTCTGAAGTGATTCACATCTAAAAACTTTACCAGAGTTTTTATTGAGTAGTTGGATGTGATTATCTTTTCAAAGCACACACATACAAGAAGACAAGAAATAATATGCCCGACTAATTTCAAGTTATCTTCCTGCGAATAGGGTGTTCCCTTCCATAAACCTGATGACTCACACTACTTCTTTGTAGTGAACAAATTTGGGACTTTTCATGAATTGTGAGATAATTTCAACCCCATAACTATCAGTTTCTTATTTAAAGTTACACCCACTAGATTAGAACCCACACAAGGAGAATTCCATTTCCGTTTCAAAATAACCTGCAATCGACTTATACCATGCTATTTAATATTTATGTACTTATTCATATCCTTGGCCTGTGACATGAAGACACAACAAATGACATTGCATTTTATATACTAACACTCCTAAACAATAATAAAGTATGCCCAAATCTGTCATTTCAAATGATCTATGCATCCAACCTTTTGGTTTTCCAATTACCATAGTTGTTTCCTATATTGATGAGATCATCTACAACTAAGGCCACAATGACAATATCTATTAGAGTTTTACCGTGTTGCACTAAAGGTGTTTTTACTTCAGTAGCACTACAATACATTGTAGTTTCCATTCAACAGAGAAGTTTGCCCAGTAGCAGCCTTGGTCTGTGTGCAAATGGGTTGAATTCACAATAGAATTTATCTATTGTTTTGAAGGTGTTTCTGCTTCAATAGTACTTCATCTCAGCAGATCCTTCCAATCTATACCTTCAACAAATGCATACAGCCTTGGGATACATGTTATAGATTCCGATTTTGTTGTGAGGGTATAGTAATGGTGAAAGAATTGCATCGATTTTAGGCATCTTATTGTTGTTGTATGAAAACATGCTTGTCTAGTGTTTCCCAAACTTATATAGAGCCATATTTATTATACTTTTATAGTCTGACTTAGATGCTCACTTTTTTTAATTTAGGTGTTTTTCTTAGTACTATTTTATGCACAGATTTATCTTTAAGAAAAGTGCATAGTAGAGAGGGGTTATATATTTGAGCAGGGGACACTCTTCTAGGTATGAGGTACTCTATTCTAGGGAGGTTATTCATGCATTTTAGGTGCTTTATCCTAGACAGAGTTCCAAGTCCTTACCTCCTTGAAAATGTGCCCACCTGGACCCCCACCATTGTCTTTCTCAGCATTTTCAGTTTCCTTAATTGTAGCACAACTTACTATTTTTAGCAGTTTTTCGGGTCCTGAACTTCCGGAGCCGTTTTGAGGCCCTAAACGACGTTTTTTCGGAAATCTGGGGGCAACATGGGTCCATGGACCGATGTTGCCCTTCCCAAAGTGGTAGTGCTCGGATAGAGCTTTCTAACGAGCTATTGTACGCGTCAAACGGAGATCGTATGCCAAAGTTACGACCCCGGGAAGTTGATGTACCAATGTACCCAAACGGGGCCCACAGTTTGGCGTTTCATCTCCTAGGGTTAGGTTTTGGAATGTTAAGGGTTGTCCATTGTTTCTCAACAATAAATAGGCCTTCGAGCCTCATTGTAACACAGTTCAGAGGCATGTAGCCATCACATCTCTTCTCAGAGATAAGCTACCATCGCCCTAGCTAGTTTATTGCCATTTCTGTTTGTAAGCATATTTCAGTATTTTCCATTAATGAAATGAAGTATTATTTCCGCTGCATCTTTGTGTATATGGCTATCTCTATAATTTGTTGCGTTCCTGTTTAAATCCGGATCAGTGGTATCAGAGCGGTCTGCTTTTTTCTCTGTTTTTATTTGCATGTCCCCAACAAGGTCGGGATATAAGGAGTTAGGGCTTGAACTGGTTGAACCTTTGCAAGACCAGCCTCGCAAATCCCGACGGCCTCCCATGGCGGACGAGAAGAAAGACGAGGGGGCAGGAGATCCCATCAAAATCTTGCTCGAAGAAGCGCTCGAGCGACAACGGAACGCGATGATGGATAGCTTTGCGCAGATCCTTCAGCGGCTACCCAGAAGCGGCGCATCGGCTTCCAGTAGCTCCTCTGGAAACGCCACACCCTTTAAGGTACAAGTTAATTTTGAAATCCCCATATTCGAGGGTCATATAGACGCCGATGCCGTAGATAAATGGTTAAATCTGCTAGAGGGTTATTTTTCTGTTCATGAATTTTCGAGTCGGGAAAAGATTGTTTTTGCTCTTCTCAAAGCAGCCCCCCACGTCAAGGACTGGTGGGAAACCTACTGCGAGTAGAAGGATGAAAGTACTGGCTCACTATTTTCAGCCGCACCCACCTGGGATTCGTTCCGAGATGCCATCAAGGAGCAGTACTACCCTGTCGGAAGCTATGAGGATGAATACATAAAGTGGACCACGCTGCGGCAGGGAAGGGACCAAGACGTGCCGGAGTTCACCAATCTTTTCCATACCCTTCGCACAAAGTTGGGTATCAAGGATTCGGAGCAACATTTGATACTCAAATACCGTGGCTGCCTGCACAAGTACATCCAGGAAGAAATACAGTTCTTAAACATCCCCTCGCTCGGCGCAGCATACCGGTATGTCGTCAAGGTCGAGCAGAAGTTTAAACAAAAGAAGCGAGACTTTGGATCTGCGAATCCAAAGCAGGGGAAAGGTGCCCCTAAACCACAGAACAAAGGACAAAGCCAAGGCGGGATAGCCCAAGACAACCAGCCGAAGCTGCAAGCAAAGAGCAACGCCACGAAGCCGAGAAAGGACACTGGAAAATGGTGCGAGTTCCATAAGAGCTCCACTCACAACACAAGTGAGTGTCGGGCCAAGCAGTCACTGGTGGCTGAGCTAAAGGTTTCAGAATCAGATGCATGTTCCGACTCTGAGTCAGAACCCGATAAGGGGTATGAAAAAGGGAAGCAGATCATTGATGCGGATCCCAGCGCCACTGTTGCTACCGCAAAGATCTAGAAAAATGAACCCGAAGATCCAGAGGAGGAGGAGCGTCTCTTCCACTCCCAGATGTGGGTAAAGGGCTCCCCGATACAGTTCATTGTTGATAGCGGGAGTCAAAAGAACCTCATTTCGGCAGAGGTCGTGAAGCGGTTGGGCTTACCGACCACAGCACATCCACAACCATACACCATTGGGTGGCTTCACCAAGGGCGAGATCTTCGCGTGAGCCAGCAGTGTCGCCTTCCATACAACATCAAGCCCTTCACGGATGAGGTATTGTGTGACATTGCTCCCCTTGAAGTTTGTGATGTATTACTAGGACAACCATACTTGTGGAAGCGACATGCTGTGTATGAATCAAGGCCCCGTGCTGTTATTATTACATTGGGAAATATGTTGTTCAGGATACCAGAGGTAGCACCACCTACCGCCATCTCTTTGATTACTGCAAAACAATGCAGTAAGATCATTTCCAAAACCAGGAAATTTGTTTTCCTGATGATACGCCCTCAAGGGAAGAAGAAGACAGTGGCCGCGGCCTCCAAACGGGGTTCCTCTGCACGGCAGCTACAGATGGACAAGATTGTGGAGGAGTACGAAGACATCTTCACCTCCCCGGCAGGGGTTCCTCTGCACTTTCAAGTCAAGCACTCCATCGATCTGACCCCAGGTGCGCCGCTACCCAATGGACCAATTTATCGGCGCTCCGTTCTGGAGAACAATGAAATCAAGAGACAGATTCAGGAGCTCCTGCAGAAAGGTCACATTCGTCCGAGTTCTTCGCCCTGTGGGAGCCCGATAGTGTTGGTACAGAAGAAGGATGGGACGTGGAGACTCTGTATTGACTATCGGGCGCTGAACAAGATCACTGTCCGTAATAGGTACCCGATCCCGCGGATTGATGACCTCCTAGACCAACTAAAGGGGGCGAAATATTTCAGCAAGATCGATCTGAAGTCAGGATATCACCAGGTACCAATTGAACCCTCAGATGTGTGGAAGACTGCCTTCAAATCCAAGGAGGGCCTCTTCGAATGGTTGGTCATGCCTTTCGGATTGACGAATGCTCCTGCAACCTTTATGAGGCTAATGGATGACATCTTGCGGCCATTCACCAACTCCTTTGTAGTAGTATACTTGGATGACATTCTGATCTTCAGCCAGAGTTGGGAAGAGCACCTCCACCACATCCGACAGGTTCTCCAAACACTGCGGCAACACAAGCTATGTGCCAATTTGGAGAAATGCACTTTTGGCATGACCGAGGTTCAGTATCTGGGATACATCATTGATGAACAGGGGGTGCATGTCGATCCAGCCAAGGTCCAAGTCATTCAGGATTGGCCCTCTCCAACCACTCTAACAGAGCTCCGCAGCTTTCTAGGTCTTGCCAACTTCTACCGCAGGTTTGTGTTGGGATTTTCTCATATTTCTTGGCCCTTGAGTCAAGTCACCAAGGGCGGGGCGAAAGAAAAATTCTTTTGGTCTGAATCTCAACAGAAGTCATTCAGGGAGTTGAAGGATCGCCTCTGCACGGCACCAGTGCTCGCGTTACCAGATTTACAACAACCATTTGAGGTCGAGACAGATGCCTCTGACTATGCTATTGGGGCAGTCCTTACTCAACATGGACATCCAGTGGCATATCACAGTGAAACACTTTCAGACACAGTCCGGAAGTACCCCACTTATGATAAAGAGATGTATTCCATTGTACAGGCCTGCCGACAATGGAAGCATTACATTTTGGGGAAGGAAACGGTCATCCACACAGACCACCGACCTCTGCAGTTCATACAGACCCAAGGGAAATTGCAGAATGATCGCCATCAGAAGTGGTCTACATACCTGCAACAGTTTCACTTGAATATCAAGTATAAAAAGGGCAGCACCAATAATGTTGCAGATTGCCTCAGTCGACCACCGATCATGGCGCTAACCACCGTGCTCAACTCTTGCGGGCACGAGACTTCTGATTGGCCACTTCTCTACAAAAGCGACCCAGAATTCGGCCACACATACCAGACACTCTTGGAGGGTCGGCAGGTTGCAGATTTTCACCTCCAGGATGCCCTATTATGCCACCTCGGTCACCTTTGTGTTCCTTCAAGCGAGCGTGCCAAGATGATTTGGGAAGCACACTACAGTCGGGCTGCTGGGCATTTCGGGGTCGAGAAAACAGTGGCAGTACTGCAAAACTATTTCTATTGGCCGAATCTTCGACAGGATGTTGGGAAGTACATCTGATCATGTACTGCCTGTGCCATTGCCAAACCGACCATTAAGAAGCAAGGCCTCTATACCCCGTTGCCTACCCCTAGTCGACCTTGGGAATCCATCTCCATGGATTACATGTCAGGCCTTCCTTCCACTAAGCATGGAAATGACTGTGTTTTTGTGGTCGTCGACAGGTTCTCAAAGATGGCCATTATGATGGCCTGCAAGAAGAATATCACAGCAGAAGCCACTGCTAAACTCTTCTTTGAACGAGTGTGGGTGCACTTTGGGATCCCACAGTCTATCATCTCAGATCGGGACAGTCGGTTTCTCAGCACCTTTTGGTCCAGTCTCTGGTCAATGCTGGACACCAAACTCACGAAGTCCACAGCCTTCCATCCTCAAACTGATGGCCAGACGGAGGTTGTCAATAGGATGATTGTGCACATTTTGCGCATGTATAACTCAAAGCATCCACGCACATGGGACGAGAGCCTCCCCTACGTTCAGCACAGCTACAACCGAGCTCTTCACAGCTCCACTGGCCATAGCCCTTTTCAGGTGGGTTTGGGATTCCAGCCACTATGCCCCATTGATGTGGCCATGCCACTTGCAGCTACTCACATGAATTCAGCTCATGTCCAGTCCGAAACAGATAAGGCCACCAGCTTCATTGAGCGAATCCAACATATTCGCCAGCAGGTCCATGACATTCTTGAGAAATCAAATGCCAAGTACAAGCAGCGACATGATCAACATCGGGTGCCACACAAGTTTCAGTGGGCGACAAAGTCTGGTTGCATTTGCAAAAGGAACGCCTTACTGGAGCCTATCGGAAATTGAGACCACTCCGATATGGTCCTTACACCATTACTAAGGCTATGGGAGACAATGCATTTGAGCTCAGCATTCCCCCATTCCTTGGCCTGCACCCAGTATTTAATGTGGACCGCCTTCGGCCATACTTTCCACCATTGCTAGACACATCCGACATTGCAGAACAGCTCAAACCCACAGAATTAAATCCAGATTGCATGGAACAAGCTGCAACTGATCGGATCATGGACACACAGATCAAGAACACTCGCCAACAGAATATCCAACTGTATCGAGTTGTCAAAGCGGGCCAACTCCTTCAGCAGGGCAAGTGGCTCCCCAGGGAACAAGTTCAGCAGAAGTTTCCTCATCTCATGGAGGAGCTCAACGCAATGGGGACCATTGCTTCCTAAGGGGGGAGGAATGATCCAGGTGGATATTGGTGGCCACCTGCCAAGTCCACCTGGACCCCCACCATTGTCTTTCTCAGCATTTTCAGTTTCCTTAATTGTAGCACAACTTACTATTTTTAGCAGTTTTTCGGGTCCTGAACTTCCGGAGCCGTTTTGAGGCCCTAAACGACGTTTTTTGGGAAATCTGGGGGCAACATGGGTCCATGGATTGATGTTTCCCTTCCCAAAGTGGTAGTGCTCGGATAGATCTTTCTAACGAGCTATTGTACGCGTCAAACGGAGATCGTATGCCAAAGTTACGACCCCGGGAAGTTGATGTACCAATTTACCCAAACGGGGCCCACAGTTTGGCGTTTCATCTCCTAGGGTTAGGTTTTGGAATGTTAAGGGTTTTCCATTGTTTCTCAACAATAAATAGGCCTTCGAGCCTCATTGTAACACAGTTCAGAGGCATGTAGCCATCACATCTCTTCTCAGAGATAAGCTACCATCGCCCTAGCTAGTTTATTGCCATTTCTGTTTGTAAGCATATTTCAGTATTTTCCATTAATGAAATGAAGTATTATTTCCGCTGCATCTTTGTGTATATGGTTATCTCTGTAATTTGTTGCGTTCCTGTTTAAATCCGGATCAGTGGTATCAGAGCGGTCTGCTTTTTTCTCTTTTTTTATTTGCATGTCCCCAACAAGGTCGGGATATAAGGAGTTAGGGCTTGAACTGGTTGAACCTTTGCAAGACCAGCCTCGCAAATCCCGACGGCCTCCCATGGCGGACGAGAAGAAAGACGAGGGGGCAGGAGATCCCATCAAAATCTTGCTCGAAGAAGCGCTCGAGCGACAACGGAACGCGATGATGGACAGCTTTGCGCAGATCCTTCAACGGCTACCCAGAAGCGGCGCATCGGCTTCCAGCAGCTCCTCTGGAAACGCAACACCCTTTAAGGTACAAGTTAATTTTGAAATCCCCATATTCGAGGGTCAGATAGACGCCGATGCCGTAGATAAATGGTTAAATCTGCTAGAGGGTTATTTTTCTGTTCATGAATTTTCGAGTCGGGAAAAGATTGTTTTTGCTCTTCTCAAAGCAGCCCCCCACGTCAAGGACTGGTGGGAAACCTACTGCGAGCAGAAGGATGAAAGTACTGGCTCACTATTTTCAGCCGCACCCACCTGGGATTCGTTCCGGGATGCCATCAAGGAGCAGTACTACCCTGTCGGAAGCTATGAGGATGAATACATAAAGTGGACCACGCTGCGGCAGGGAAGGGACCAAGACGTGCCGGAGTTCACCAATCTTTTCCATACCCTTCGCACAAAGTTGGGTATCAAGGATTCGGAGCAACATTTGATACTCAAATACCGTGGCTGCCTGCACAAGTACATCCAGGAAGAAATACAGTTCTTAAACATCCCCTCGCTCGGCGCAGCATACCGGTATGCCGTCAAGGTCGAGCAGAAGTTTAAACAAAAGAAGCGAGACTTTGGATCTGCGAATCCAAAGCAGGGGAAAGGTGCCCCTAAACCACAGAACAAAGGACAAAGCCAAGGCGGGACAGCCCAAGACAACCAGCCGAAGCTGCAAGCAAAGAGCAACGCCGCGAAGCCGAGAAAGGACACTGGAAAATGGTGCGAGTTCCATAAGAGCTCCACTCACAACACAAGTGAGTGTCGGGCCAAGCAGTCACTGGTGGCTGAGCTAAAGGTTTCAGAATCAGATGCATGTTCCGACTCTGAGTCAGAACCCGATAAGGGGTATGAAAAAGGGAAGCAGATCATTGATGCGGATCCCAGCGCCACTGTTGCTACCGCAAAGATCCAGAAAAATGAACCCGAAGATCCAGAGGAGGAGGAGCGTCTCTTCCACTCCCAGATGTGGGTAAAGGGCTCCCCGATACAGTTCATTGTTGATAGCGGGAGTCAAAAGAACCTCATTTCGGCAGAGGTCGTGAAGCGGTTGGGCTTACCGACCACAGCACATCCACAACCATACACCATTGGGTGGCTTCACCAAGGGCGAGATCTTCGCGTGAGCCAGCAGTGTCGCCTTCCATACAACATCAAGCCCTTCACGGATGAGGTATTGTGTGACATTGCTCCCCTTGAAGTTTGTGATGTATTACTAGGACAACCATACTTGTGGAAGCGACATGCTGTGTATGAATCAAGGCCCCGTGCTGTTATTATTACATTGGGAAATAAGTTGTTCAGGATACCAGAGGTAGCACCACCTGCCGCCATCTCTTTGATTACTGCAAAACAATGCAGTAAGATCATTTCCAAAACCAGGAAATTTGTTTTCCTGATGATACGCCCTCAAGGGAAGAAGAAGACAGTGGCCGCGGCCTCCAAACGGGGTTCCTCTGCACGGCAGCTACAGATGGACAAGATTGTGGAGGAGTACGAAGACATCTTCACCTCCCCGGCAGGGGTTCCTCTGCACTGTCAAGTCAAGCACTCCATCGATCTGACCCCAGGTGCGCCGCTACCCAATGGACCAATTTATCGGCGCTCCGTTCTGGAGAACAATGAAATCAAGAGGCAGATTCAGGAGCTCCTGCAGAAAGGTCACATCCGTCCGAGTTCTTCGCCCTGTGGGAGCCCGATAGTGTTGGTACAGAAGAAGGATGGGACGTGGAGACTCTGTATTGACTATCGGGCGCTGAACAAGATCACTGTCCGTAATAGGTACCCGATCCCGCGGATTGATGACCTCCTAGACCAACTAAAGGGGGCGAAATATTTCAGCAAGATCGATCTGAAGTCAGGATATCACCAGGTACCAATTGAACCCTCAGATGTGTGGAAGACTGCCTTCAAATCCAAGGAGGGCCTCTTCGAATGGTTGGTCATGCCTTTCGGATTGACGAATGCTCCTGCAACCTTTATGAGGCTAATGGATGACATCTTGCGGCCATTCACCAACTCCTTTGTAGTAGTATACTTGGATGACATTCTGATCTTCAGCCAGAGTTGGGAAGAGCACCTCCACCACATCCGACAGGTTCTCCAAACACTGCGGCAACACAAGCTATGTGCCAATTTGGAGAAATGCACTTTTGGCATGACCGAGGTTCAGTATCTGGGATACATCATTGATGAACAGGGGGTGCATGTCGATCCAGCCAAGGTCCAAGTCATTCGGGATTGGCCCTCTCCAACCACTCTAACAGAGCTCCGCAGCTTTCTAGGTCTTGCCAACTTCTACCGCAGGTTTGTGTTGGGATTTTCTCATATTTCTTGGCCCTTGAGTCAAGTCACCAAGGGCGGGGCGAAAGCAAAATTCTTTTGGTCTGAATCTCAACAGAAGGCATTCAGGGAGTTGAAGGATCGCCTCTGCACGGCACCAGTGCTCGCGTTACCAGATTTACAACAACCATTTGAGGTCGAGACAGATGCCTCTGACTATGCTATTGGGGCAGTCCTTACTCAACATGGACATCCAGTGGCATATCACAGTGAAACACTTTCAGACACAGTCCGGAAGTACCCCACTTATGATAAAGAGATGTATTCCATTGTACAGGCCTGCCGACAATGGAAGCATTACATTTTGGGGAAGGAAACGGTCATCCACACAGACCACCGACCTCTGCAGTTCATACAGACCCAAGGGAAATTGCAGAATGATCGCCATCAGAAGTGGTCTACATACCTGCAACAGTTTCACTTGAATATCAAGTATAAAAAGGGCAGCACCAATAATGTTGCAGATTGCCTCAGTCGACCACCGATCATGGCGCTAACCACCGTGCTCAACTCTTGCGGGCACGAGACTTCTGATTGGCCACTTCTCTACAAAAGCGACCCAGAATTCGGCCACACATACCAGACACTCTTGGAGGGTCGGCATTTTGCAGATTTTCACCTCCAGGATGCCCTATTATGCCACCTCGGTCACCTTTGTGTTCCTTCAAGCGAGCGTGCCAAGATGATTTGGGAAGCACACTACAGTCGGGCTGCTGGGCATTTCGGGGTCGAGAAAACAGTGGCAGTACTGCAAAACTATTTCTATTGGCCGAATCTTCGACAGGATGTTGGGAAGTACATCCGATCATGTACTGCCTGTGCCATTGCCAAACCGACCATTAAGAAGCAAGGCCTCTATACCCCGTTGCCTACCCCTAGTCGACCTTGGGAATCCATCTCCATGGATTACATGTCAGGCCTTCCTTCCACTAAGCATGGAAATGACTGTGTTTTTGTGGTCGTCGACAGGTTCTCAAAGATGGCCATTATGATGGCCTGCAAGAAGAATATCACAGCAGAAGCCACTGCTAAACTCTTCTTTGAACGAGTGTGGGTGCACTTTGGGATCCCACAGTCTATCATCTCAGATCGGGACAGTCGGTTTCTCAGCACCTTTTGGTCCAGTCTCTGGTCAATGCTGGACACCAAACTCACGAAGTCCACAGCCTTCCATCCTCAAACTGATGGCCAGACAGAGGTTGTCAATAGGATGATTGTGCACATTCTGCGCATGTATAACTCAAAGCATCCACGCACATGGGACGAGAGCCTCCCCTACGTTCAGCACAGCTACAACCGAGCTCTTCACAGCTCCACTGGCCATAGCCCTTTTCAGGTGGGTTTGGGATTCCAGCCACTATGCCCCATTGATGTGGCCATGCCACTTGCAGCTACTCACATGAATTCAGCTCATGTCCAGTCCGAAACAGATAAGGCCACCAGCTTCATTGAGCGAATCCAACATATTCGCCAGCAGGTCCATGACATTCTTGAGAAATCAAATGCCAAGTACAAGCAGCGACATGATCAACATCGGGTGCCACACAAGTTTCAGGTGGGCGACAAAGTCTGGTTGCATTTGCAAAAGGAACGCCTTACTGGAGCCTATCGGAAATTGAGACCACTCCGATATGGTCCTTACACCATTACTAAGGCTATGGGAGACAATGCATTTGAGCTCAGCATTCCCCCATTCCTTGGCCTGCACCCAGTATTTAATGTGGACCGCCTTCGGCCATACTTTCCACCATTGCTAGACACATCCGACATTGCAGAACAGCTCAAACCCACAGAATTAAATCCAGATTGCATGGAACAAGCTGCAACTGATCGGATCATGGACACACAGATCAAGAACACTCGCCAACAGAATATCCAACTGTATCGAGTTGTCAAAGCGGGCCAACTCCTTCAGCAGGGCAAGTGGCTCACCAGGGAACAAGTTCAGCAGAAGTTTCCTCATCTCATGGAGGAGCTCAACGCAATGGGGACCATTGCTTCCTAAGGGGGGAGGAATGATCCAGGTGGATATTGGTGGCCACCTGCCAAGTCCACCTGGACCCCCACCATTGTCTTTCTCAGCATTTTCAGTTTCCTTAATTGTAGCACAACTTACTATTTTTAGCAGTTTTTCGGGTCCTGAACTTCCGGAGCCGTTTTGAGGCCCTAAACGACGTTTTTTGGGAAATCTGGGGGCAACATGGGTCCATGGACCGATGTTTCCCTTCCCAAAGTGGTAGTGCTCGGATAGATCTTTCTAACGAGCTATTGTACGCGTCAAACGGAGATCGTATGCCAAAGTTACGACCCCGGGAAGTTGATGTACCAATTTACCCAAACGGGGCCCACAGTTTGGCGTTTCATCTCCTAGGGTTAGGTTTTGGAATGTTAAGGGTTTTCCATTGTTTCTCAACAATAAATAGGCCTTCGAGCCTCATTGTAACACAGTTCAGAGGCATGTAGCCATCACATCTCTTCTCAGAGATAAGCTACCATCGCCCTAGCTAGTTTATTGCCATTTCTGTTTGTAAGCATATTTCAGTATTTTCCATTAATGAAATGAAGTATTATTTCCGCTGCATCTTTGTGTATATGGTTATCTCTGTAATTTGTTGCGTTCCTGTTTAAATCCGGATCAGTTGTATCAGAGCGGTCTGCTTTTTTCTCTGTTTTTATTTGCATGTCCCCAACAAGGTCGGGATATAAGGAGTTAGGGCTTGAACTGGTTGAACCTTTGCAAGACCAGCCTCGCAAATCCCGACAGCCTCCCATGGCGGACGAGAAGAAAGACGAGGGGGCAGGAGATCCCATCAAAATCTTGCTCGAAGAAGCGCTCGAGCGACAACGGAACGCGATGATGGACAGCTTTGCGCAGATCCTTCAGCGGCTACCCAGAAGCGGCGCATCGGCTTCCAGTAGCTCCTCTGGAAACGCCACACCCTTTAAGGTACAAGTTAATTTTGAAATCCCCATATTCGAGGGTCAGATAGACGTCGATGCCGTAGATAAATGGTTAAATCTGCTAGAGGGTTATTTTTCTGTTCATGAATTTTCGAGTCGGGAAAAGATTGTTTTTGCTCTTCTCAAAGCAGCCCCCCACGTCAAGGACTGGTGGGAAACCTACTGCGAGCAGAAGGATGAAAGTACTGGCTCACTATTTTCAGCCGTACCCACCAGGGATTCGTTCCGGGATGCCATCAAGGAGCAATACTACCCTGTCGGAAGCTATGAGGATGAATACATAAAGTGGACCACGCTGCGGCAGGGAAGGGACCAAGACGTGCTGGAGTTCACCAATCTTTTCCATACCCTTCGCACAAAGTTGGGTATCAAGGATTCGGAGCAACATTTGATACTCAAATACCGTGGCTGCCTGCACAAGTACATCCAGGAAGAAATACAGTTCTTAAACATCCCCTCGCTCGGCGCAGCATACCGGTATGCCGTCAAGGTCGAGCAGAAGTTTAAACAAAAGAAGCGAGACTTTGGATCTGCGAATCCAAAGCAGGGGAAAGGTGCCCCTAAACCACAGAACAAAGGACAAAGCCAAGGCGGGACAGCCCAAGACAACCAGCCGAAGCTGCAAGCAAAGAGCAACGCCGCGAAGCCGAGAAAGGACACTGGAAAATGGTGCGAGTTCCATAAGAGCTCCACTCACAACACAAGTGAGTGTCGGGCCAAGCAGTCACTGGTGGCTGAGCTAAAGGTTTCAGAATCAGATGCATGTTCCGACTCTGAGTCAGAACCCGATAAGGGGTATGAAAAAGGGAAGCAGATCATTGATGCGGATCCCAGCGCCACTGTTGCTACCGCAAAGATCCAGAAAAATGAACCCGAAGATCCAGAGGAGGAGGAGCGTCTCTTCCACTCCCAGATGTCAAAAGAAGTCACCTCATTTCGGCAGAGGTCGTGAAGCGGTTGGGCTTACCGACCACAGCACATCCACAACCATACACCATTGGGTGGCTTCACCAAGGGCGAGATCTTCGCGTGAGCCAGCAGTGTCGCCTTCCATACAACATCAAGCCCTTCACGGATGAGGTATTGTGTGACATTGCTCCCCTTGAAGTTTGTGATGTATTACTAGGACAACCATACTTGTGGAAGCGACATGCTGTGTATGAATCAAGGCCCCGTGCTGTTATTATTACATTGGGAAATAAGTTGTTCAGGATACCAGAGGTAGCACCACCTGCCGCCATCTCTTTGATTACTGCAAAACAATGCAGTAAGATCATTTCCAAAACCAGGAAATTTGTTTTCCTGATGATACGCCCTCAAGGGAAGAAGAAGACAGTGGCCGCGGCCTCCAAACGGGGTTCCTCTGCATGGCAGCTACAGATGGACAAGATTGTGGAGGAGTACGAAGACATCTTCACCTCCCCGGCAGGGGTTCCTCTGCACTGTCAAGTCAAGCACTCCATCGATCTGACCCCAGGTGCGCCGCTACCCAATGGACCAATTTATCGGCGCTCCGTTCTGGAGAACAATGAAATCAAGAGACAGATTCAGGAGCTCCTGCAGAAAGGTCACATCCGTCCGAGTTCTTCGCCCTGTGGGAGCCCGATAGTGTTGGTACAGAAGAAGGATGGGACGTGGAGACTCTGTATTGACTATCGGGCGCTGAACAAGATCACTGTCCGTAATAGGTACCCGATCCCGCGGATTGATGACCTCCTAGACCAACTAAAGGGGGCGAAATATTTCAGCAAGATCGATCTGAAGTCAGGATATCACCAGGTACCAATTGAACCCTCAGATGTGTGGAAGACTGCCTTCAAATCCAAGGAGGGCCTCTTCGAATGGTTGGTCATGCCTTTCGGATTGACGAATGCTCCTGCAACCTTTATGAGGCTAATGGATGACATCTTGCGGCCATTCACCAACTCCTTTGTAGTAGTATACTTGGATGACATTCTGATCTTCAGCCAGAGTTGGGAAGAGCACCTCCACCACATCCGACAGGTTCTCCAAACACTGCGGCAACACAAGCTATGTGCCAATTTGGAGAAATGCACTTTTGGCATGACCGAGGTTCAGTATCTGGGATACATCATTGATGAACAGGGGGTGCATGTCGATCCAGCCAAGGTCCAAGTCATTCGGGATTGGCCCTCTCCAACCACTCTAACAGAGCTCCGCAGCTTTCTAGGTCTTGCCAACTTCTACCGCAGGTTTGTGTTGGGATTTTCTCATATTTCTTGGCCCTTGAGTCAAGTCACCAAGGGCGGGGCGAAAGCAAAATTCTTTTGGTCTGAATCTCAACAGAAGTCATTCAGGGAGTTGAAGGATCGCCTCTGCACGGCACCAGTGCTCGCGTTACCAGATTTACAACAACCATTTGAGGTCGAGACAGATGCCTCTGACTATGCTATTGGGGCAGTCCTTACTCAACATGGACATCCAGTGGCATATCACAGTGAAACACTTTCAGACACAGTCCGGAAGTACCCCACTTATGATAAAGAGATGTATTCCATTGTACAGGCTTGCCGACAATGGAAGCATTACATTTTGGGGAAGGAAACGGTCATCCACACAGACCACCGACCTCTGCAGTTCATACAGACCCAAGGGAAATTGCAGAATGATCGCCATCAGAAGTGGTCTACATACCTGCAACAGTTTCACTTGAATATCAAGTATAAAAAGGGCAGCACCAATAATGTTGCAGATTGCCTCAGTCGACCACCGATCATGGCGCTAACCACCGTGCTCAACTCTTGCGGGCACGAGACTTCTGATTGGCCACTTCTCTACAAAAGCGACCCAGAATTCGGCCACACATACCAGACACTCTTGGAGGGTCGGCAGGTTGCAGATTTTCACCTCCAGGATGCCCTATTATGCCACCTCGGTCACCTCTGTGTTCCTTCAAGCGAGCGTGCCAAGATGATTTGGGAAGCACACTACAGTCGGGCTGCTGGGCATTTCGGGGTCGAGAAAACAGTGGCAGTACTGCAAAACTATTTCTATTGGCCGAATCTTCGACAGGATGTTGGGAAGTACATCCGATCATGTACTGCCTGTGCCATTGCCAAACCGACCATTAAGAAGCAAGGCCTCTATACCCCGTTGCCTACCCCTAGTCGACCTTGGGAATCCATCTCCATGGATTACATGTCAGGCCTTCCTTCCACTAAGCATGGAAATGACTGTGTTTTTGTGGTCGTCGACAGGTTCTCAAAGATGGCCATTATGATGGCCTGCAAGAAGAATATCACAGCAGAAGCCACTGCTAAACTCTTCTTTGAACGAGTGTGGGTGCACTTTGGGATCCCACAGTCTATCATCTCAGATCGGGACAGTCGGTTTCTCAGCACCTTTGGTCCAGTCTCTGGTCAATGCTGGACACCAAACTCACGAAGTCCACAGCCTTCCATCCTCAAACTGATGGCCAGACGGAGGTTGTCAATAGGATGATTGTGCACATTCTGCGCATGTATAACTCAAAGCATCCACGCACATGGGACGAGAGCCTCCCCTACGTTCAGCACAGCTACAACCGAGCTCTTCACAGCTCCACTGGCCATAGCCCTTTTCAGGTGGGTTTGGGATTCCAGCCACTATGCCCCATTGATGTGGCCATGCCACTTGCAGCTACTCACATGAATTCAGCTCATGTCCAGTCTGAAACAGATAAGGCCACCAGCTTCATTGAGCGAATCCAACATATTCGCCAGCAGGTCCATGACATTCTTGAGAAATCAAATGCCAAGTACAAGCAGCGACATGATCAACATCGGGTGCCACACAAGTTTCAGGTGGGCGACAAAGTCTGGTTGCATTTGCAAAAGGAACGCCTTACTGGAGCCTATCGGAAATTGAGACCACTCCGATATGGTCCTTACACCATTACTAAGGCTATGGGAGACAATGCATTTGAGCTCAGCATTCCCCCATTCCTTGGCCTGCACCCAGTATTTAATGTGGACCGCCTTCGGCCATACTTTCCACCATTGCTAGACACATCCGACATTGCAGAACAGCTCAAACCCACAGAATTAAATCCAGATTGCATGGAACAAGCTGCAACTGATCGGATCATGGACACACAGATCAAGAACACTCGCCAACAGAATATCCAACTGTATCGAGTTGTCAAAGCAGGCCAACTCCTTCAGCAGGGCAAGTGGCTCACCAGGGAACAAGTTCAGCAGAAGTTTCCTCATCTCATGGAGGAGCTCAACGCAATGGGGACCATTGCTTCCTAAGGGGGGAGGAATGATCCAGGTGGATATTGGTGGCCACCTGCCAAGTCCACCTGGACCCCCACCATTGTCTTTCTCAGCATTTTCAGTTTCCTTAATTGTAGCACAACTTACTATTTTTAGCAGTTTTTCGGGTCCTGAACTTCCGGAGCCGTTTTGAGGCCCTAAACGACGTTTTTTGGGAAATCTGGGGGCAACATGGGACCATGGACCGATGTTTCCCTTCCCAAAGTGGTAGTGCTCGGATAGATCTTTCTAACGAGCTATTGTACGCGTCAAACGGAGATCGTATGCCAAAGTTACGACCCCGGGAAGTTGATGTACCAATTTACCCAAACGGGGCCCACAGTTTGGCGTTTCATCTCCTAGGGTTAGGTTTTGGAATGTTAAGGGTTGTCCATTGTTTCTCAACAATAAATAGGCCTTCGAGCCTCATTGTAACACAGTTCAGAGGCATGTAGCCATCACATCTCTTCTCAGAGATAAGCTACCATCGCCCTAGCTAGTTTATTGCCATTTCTGTTTGTAAGCATATTTCAGTATTTTCCATTAATGAAATGAAGTATTATTTCCGCTGCATCTTTGTGTATATGGTTATCTCTGTAATTTGTTGCATTCCTGTTTAAATCCGGATCAGTGGTATCAGAGCGGTCTGCTTTTTCTCTGTTTTTATTTGCATGTCCCCAACAAGGTCGGGATATAAGGAGTTAGGGCTTGAACTGGTTGAACCTTTGCAAGACCAGCCTCGCAAATCCCGACGGCCTCCCATGGCGGACGAGAAGAAAGACGAGGGGGCAGGAGATCCCATCAAAATCTTGCTCGAAGAAGCGCTCGAGCGACAACGGAACGTGATGATGGACAGCTTTGCGCAGATCCTTCAGCGGCTACCCAGAAGCGGCGCATCGGCTTCCAGTAGCTCCTCTGGAAACGCCACACCCTTTAAGGTACAAGTTAATTTTGAAATCCCCATATTTGAGGGTCATATAGACGCCGATGCCGTAGATAAATGGTTAAATCTGCTAGAGGGTTATTTTTCTGTTCATGAATTTTCGAGTCGGGAAAAGATTGTTTTTGCTCTTCTCAAAGCAGCCCCCCACGTCAAGGACTGGTGGGAAACCTACTGCGAGCAGAAGGATGAAAGTACTGGCTCACTATTTTCAGCCGCACCCACCTGGGATTCGTTCCGGGATGCCATCAAGGAGCAGTACTACCCTGTCGGAAGCTATGAGGATGAATACATAAAGTGGACCACGCTGCGGCAGGGAAGGGACCAAGACGTGCCGGAGTTCACCAATCTTTTCCATACCCTTCGCACAAAGTTGGGTATCAACGATTCGAAGCAACATTTGATACTCAAATATCGTGGCTGCCTGCACAAGTACATCCAGGAAGAAATACAGTTCTTAAACATCCCCTCGCTCGGCGCAGCATACCGGTATGCCGTCAAGGTCGAGCAGAAGTTTAAACAAAAGAAGCGAGACTTTGGATCTGCGAATCCAAAGCAGGGGAAAGGTGCCCCTAAACCACAGAACAAAGGACAAAGCCAAGGCGGGACAGCCCAAGACAACCAGCCGAAGCTGCAAGCAAAGAGCAACGCCGCGAAGCCGAGAAAGGACACTGGAAAATGGTGTGAGTTCCATAAGAGCTCCACTCACAACACAAGTGAGTGTCGGGCCAAGCAGTCACTGGTGGCTGAGCTAAAGGTTTCAGAATCAGATGCATGTTCCGACTCTGAGTCAGAACCCGATAAGGGGTATGAAAAAGGGAAGCAGATCATTGATGCGGATCCCAGCGCCACTGTTGCTACCGCAAAGATCCAGAAAAATGAACCCGAAGATCCAGAGGAGGAGGAGCGTCTCTTCCACTCCCAGATGTGGGTAAAGGGCTCCCCGATACAGTTCATTGTTGATAGCGGGAGTCAAAAGAACCTCATTTCGGCAGAGGTCGTGAAGCGGTTGGGCTTACCGACCACAGCACATCCACAACCATACACCATTGGGTGGCTTCACCAAGGGCGAGATCTTCGCGTGAGCCAGCAGTGTCGCCTTCCATACAACATCAAGCCCTTCACGGATGAGGTATTGTGTGACATTGCTCCCCTTGAAGTTTGTGATGTATTACTAGGACAACCATACTTGTGGAAGCGACATGCTGTGTATGAATCAAGGCCCCGTGCTGTTATTATTACATTGGGAAATAAGTTGTTCAGGATACCAGAGGTAGCACCACCTGCCGCCATCTCTTTGATTACTGCAAAAAATGCAGTAAGATCATTTCCAAAAACAGGAAATTTGTTTTCCTGATGATACGCCCTCAAGGGAAGAAGAAGACAGTGGTCGCGGCCTCCAAACGGGGTTCCTCTGCACGGCAGCTACAGATGGACAAGATTGTGGAGGAGTACGAAGACATCTTCACCTTCCCGGCAGGGGTTCCTCTGCACTGTCAAGTCAAGCACTCCATCGATCTGACCCCAGGTGCGCCGCTACCCAATGGACCAATTTATCGGCGCTCCGTTCTGGAGAACAATGAAATCAAGAGACAGATTCAGGAGCTCCTGCAGAAAGGTCACATTCGTCCGAGTTCTTCGCCCTGTGGGAGCCCGATAGTGTTGGTACAGAAGAAGGATGGGACGTGGAGACTCTGTATTGACTATCGGGCGCTGAACAAGATCACTGTCCGTAATAGGTACCCGATCCCGCGGATTGATGACCTCCTAGACCAACTAAAGGGGGCGAAATATTTCAGCAAGATCGATCTGAAGTCAGGATATCACCAGGTACCAATTGAACCCTCAGATGTGTGGAAGACTGCCTTCAAATCCAAGGAGGGCCTCTTCGAATGGTTGGTCATGCCTTTCGGATTGACGAATGCTCCTGCAACCTTTATGAGGCTAATGGATGACATCTTGCGGCCATTCACCAACTCCTTTGTAGTAGTATACTTGGATGACATTCTGATCTTCAGCCAGAGTTGGGAAGAGCACCTCCACCACATCCGACAGGTTCTCCAAACATTGCGGCAACACAAGCTATGTGCCAATTTGGAGAAATGCACTTTTGGCATGACCGAGGTTCAGTATCTGGGATACATCATTGATGAACAGGGGGTGCATGTCGATCCAGCCAAGGTCCAAGTCATTCGGGATTGGCCCTCTCCAACCACTCTAACAGAGCTCCGCAGCTTTCTAGGTCTTGCCAACTTCTACCGCAGGATTTTGTTGGGATTTTCTCATATTTCTTGGCCCTTGAGTCAAGTCACCAAGGGCGGGGCGAAAGCAAAATTCTTTTGGTCTGAATCTCAACAGAAGTCATTCAGGGAGTTGAAGGATCGCCTCTGCACGGCACCAGTGCTCGCGTTACCAGATTTACAACAACCATTTGAGGTCGAGACAGATGCCTCTGACTATGCTATTGGGGCAGTCCTTACTCAACATGGACATCCAGTGGCATATCACAGTGAAACACTTTCAGACACAGTCCGGAAGTACCCCACTTATGATAAAGAGATGTATTCCATTGTACAGGCCTGCCGACAATGGAAGCATTACATTTTGGGGAAGGAAACGGTCATCCACACAGACCACCGACCTCTGCAGTTCATACAGACCCAAGGGAAATTGCAGAATGATCGCCATCAGAAGTGGTCTACATACCTGCAACAGTTTCACTTGAATATCAAGTATAAAAAGGGCAGCACCAATAATGTTGCAGATTGCCTCAGTCGACCACTGATCATGGCGCTAACCACCGTGCTCAACTCTTGCGGGCACGAGACTTCTGATTGGCCACTTCTCTACAAAAGCGACCCAGAATTCGGCCACACATACCAGACACTCTTGGAGGGTCGGCAGGTTGCAGATTTTCACCTCCAGGATGCCCTATTATGCCACCTCGGTCACCTCTGTGTTCCTTCAAGCGAGCGTGCCAAGATGATTTGGGAAGCACACTACAGTCGGGCTGCTGGGCATTTCGGGGTCGAGAAAACAGTGGCAGTACTGCAAAACTATTTCTATTGGCCGAATCTTCGACAGGATGTTGGGAAGTACATCCGATCATGTACTGCCTGTGCCATTGCCAAACCGACCATTAAGAAGCAAGGCCTCTATACCCCGTTGCCTACCCCTAATCGACCTTGGGAATCCATCTCCATGGATTACATGTCAGGCCTTCCTTCCACTAAGCATGGAAATGACTGTGTTTTTGTGGTCGTCGACAGGTTCTCAAAGATGGCCATTATGATGGCCTGCAAGAAGAATATCACAGCAGAAGCCACTGCTAAACTCTTCTTTGAACGAGTGTGGGTGCACTTTGGGATCCCACAGTCTATCATCTCAGATCGGGACAGTCGGTTTCTAAGCACCTTTTGGTCCAGTCTCTGGTCAATGCTGGACACCAAACTCACGAAGTCCACAGCCTTCCATCCTCAAACTGATGGCCAGACGGAGGTTGTCAATAGGATGATTGTGCACATTCTGCGCATGTATAACTCAAAGCATCCACGCACATGGGACGAGAGCCTCCCCTACGTTCAGCACAGCTACAACCGAGCTCTTCACAGCTCCACTGGCCATAGCCCTTTTCAGGTGGGTTTGGGATTCCAGCCACTATGCCCCATTGATGTGGCCATGCCACTTGCAGCTACTCACATGAATTCAGCTCATGTCCAGTCTGAAACAGATAAGGCCAACAGCTTCATTCTCCATTGAGCAGAGCAATCGCCAGCAGGTCCATGACATTCTTGAGAAATCAAATGCCAAGTACAAGCAGCGACATGATTAACATCGGGTGCCACACAAGTTTCAGGTGGGCGACAAAGTTTGGTTGCATTTGCAAAAGGAACGCCTTACTGGAGCCTATCGGAAATTGAGACCACTCCGATATGGTCCTTACACCATTACTAAGGCTATGGGAGACAATGCATTTGAGCTCAGCATTCCCCCATTCCTTGGCCTGCACCCAGTATTTAATGTGGACCGCCTTCGGCCATACTTTCCACCATTGCTAGACACATCCGACATTGCAGAACAGCTCAAACCAACAGAATTAAATCCAGATTGCATGGAACAAGCTGCAACTGATCGGATCATGGACACACAGATCAAGAACACTCGCCAACAGAATATCCAACTGTATCGAGTTGTCAAAGCGGGCCAACTCCTTCAGCAGGGCAAGTGGCTCACCAGGGAACAAGTTCAGCAGAAGTTTCCTCATCTCATGGAGGAGCTCAACGCAATGGGGACCATTGCTTCCTAAGGGGGAGGAATGATCCAGGTGGATATTGGTGGCCACCTGCCAAGTCCACCTGGACCCCCACCATTGTCTTTCTCAGCATTTTCAGTTTCCTTAATTGTAGCACAACTTACTATTTTTAGCAGTTTTTCGGGTCCTGAACTTCCGGAGCCGTTTTGAGGCCCTAAACGACGTTTTTTGGAAAATCTGGGGGCAGCATGGGTCCATGGACCGATGTTTCCCTTCCAAAGTGGTAGTGCTCGGATAGATCTTTCTAACGAGCTATTGTACGCGTCAAATGGAGATCGTATGCCAAAGTTACGACCCCGGGAAGTTGATGTACCAATTTACCCAAACGGGGCCCACAGTTTGGCGTTTCATCTCCTAGGGTTAGGTTTTGGAATGTTAAGGGTTGTCCATTGTTTCTCAACAATAAATAGGCCTTCGAGCCTCATTGTAACACAGTTCAGAGGCATGTAGCCATCACATCTCTTCTCAGAGATAAGCTACCATCGCCCTAGCTAGTTTATTGCCATTTCTGTTTGTAAGCATATTTCAGTATTTTCCATTAATGAAATGAAGTATTATTTCCGCTGCATCTTTGTGTATATGGCTATCTCTGTAATTTGTTGCGTTCCTGTTTAAATCCGGATCAGTGGTATCAGAGCGGTCTGCTTTTTTCTCTGTTTTTATTTGCATGTCCCCAACAAGGTCAGGATATAAGGAGTTAGGGCTTGAACTGGTTGAACCTTTGCAAGACCAGCCTCGCAAATCCCGACGGCCTCCCATGGCGGACGAGAAGAAAGACGAGGGGGCAGGAGATCCCATCAAAATCTTGCTCGAAGAAGCGCTCGAGCGACAACGGAACGCGATGATGGACAGCTTTGCGCAGATCCTTCAGCGGCTACCCAGAAGCGGCGCATCGGCTTCCAGTAGCTCCTCTGGAAACGCCACACCCTTTAAGGTACAAGTTAATTTTGAAATCCCCATATTCGAGGGTCAGATAGACGCCGATGCCGTAGATAAATGGTTAAATCTGCTAGAGGGTTATTTTTCTGTTCATGAATTTTCGAGTCGGGAAAAGATTGTTTTTGCTCTTCTCAAAGCAGCCCCCCACGTCAAGGACTAGTGGGAAACCTACTGCGAGCAGAAGGATGAAAGTACTGGCTCACTATTTTCAGCCGCACCCACCTGGGATTCGTTCCGGGATGCCATCAAGGAGCAGTACTACCCTGTCGGAAGCTATGAGGATGAATACATAAAGTGGACCACGCTGCGGCAGGGAAGGGACCAAGACGTGCCGGAGTTCACCAATCTTTTCCATACCCTTCGCACAAAGTTGGGTATCAAGGATTCGGAGCAACATTTGATACTCAAATACCGTGGCTGCCTGCACAAGTACATCCAGGAAGAAATACAGTTCTTAAACATCCCCTCGCTCGGCGCAGCATACCGGTATGCCGTCAAGGTCGAGCAGAAGTTTAAACAAAAGAAGCGAGACTTTGGATCTGCGAATCCAAAGCAGGGGAAAGGTGCCCCTAAACCACAGAACAAAGGACAAAGCCAAGGCGGGACAGCCCAAGACAACCAGCCAAAGCTGCAAGCAAAGAGCAACGCCGCGAAGCCGAGAAAGGACACTGGAAAATGGTGCGAGTTCCATAAGAGCTCCACTCACAACACAAGTGAGTGTCGGGCCAAGCAGTCACTGGTGGCTGAGCTAAAGGTTTCAGAATCAGATGCATGTTCCGACTCTGAGTCAGAACCCGATAAGGGGTATGAAAAAGGGAAGCAGATCATTGATGCGGATCCCAGCGCCACTGTTGCTACCGCAAAGATCCAGAAAAATGAACCCGAAGATCCAGAGGAGGAGGAGCGTCTCTTCCACTCCCAGATGTGGGTAAAGGGCTCCCCAATACAGTTCATTGTTGATAGCGGGAGTCAAAAGAACCTCATTTCGGCAGAGGTCGTGAAGCGGTTGGGCTTACCGACCACAGCACATCCACAACCATACACCATTGGGTGGCTTCACCAAGGGCGAGATCTTCGCGTGAGCCAGCAGTGTCGCCTTCCATACAACATCAAGCCCTTCACGGATGAGGTATTGTGTGACATTGCTCCCCTTGAAGTTTGTGATGTATTACTAGGACAACCATACTTGTGGAAGCGACATGCTGTGTATGAATCAAGGCCCCGTGCTGTTATTATTACATTGGGAAATATGTTGTTCAAGATACCAGAGGTAGCACCACCTACCGCCATCTCTTTGATTACTGCAAAACAATGCAGTAAGATCATTTCCAAAACCAGGAAATTTGTTTTCCTGATGATACGCCCTCAAGGGAAGAAGAAGACAGTGGCCGCGGCCTCCAAACGGGGTTCCTCTGCACGGGAGCTACAGATGGACAAGATTGTGGAGGAGTACGAAGACATCTTCACCTCCCCGACAGGGGTTCCTCTGCACTGTCAAGTCAAGCACTCCATCGATCTGACCCCAGGTGCGCCGCTACCCAATGGACCAATTTATCGGCGCTCCGTTCTGGAGAACAATGAAATCAAGAGACAGATTCAGGAGCTCCTGCAGAAAGGTCACATTCGTCCGAGTTCTTCGCCCTGTGGGAGCCCGATAGTGTTGGTACAGAAGAAGGATGGGACGTGGAGACTCTGTATTGACTATCGGGCGCTGAACAAGATCACTGTCCCAATAGGTACCCGATCCCGCGGATTGATGACCTCCTAGACCAACTAAAGGGGGCGAAATATTTCAGCAAGATCGATCTGAAGTCAGGATATCACCAGGTACCAATTGAACCCTCAGATGTGTGGAGACTGCCTTCAAATCCAAGGAGGGCCTCTTCGAATGGTTGGTCATGCCTTTCGGATTGACGAATGCTCCTGCAACCTTTATGAGGCTAATGGATGACATCTTGCGGCCATTCACCAACTCCTTTGTAGTAGTATACTTGGATGACATTCTGATCTTCAGCCAGAGTTGGGAAGAGCACCTCCACCACATCCGACAGGTTCTCCAAACACTGCGGCAACACAAGCTATGTGCCAATTTGGAGAAATGCACTTTTGGCATGACCGAGGTTCAGTATCTGGGATACATCATTGATGAAGAGGGGGTGCATGTCGATCCAGCCAAGGTCCAAGTCATTCGGGATTGGCCCTCTCCAACCACTCTAACAGAGCTCCGCAGCTTTCTAGGTCTTGCCAACTTCTACCGCAGGTTTGTGTTGGGATTTTCTCATATTTCTTGGCCCTTGAGTCAAGTCACCAAGGGCGGGGCGAAAGCAAAATTCTTTTGGTCTGAATCTCAACAGAAGTCATTCAGGGAGTTGAAGGATCGCCTCTGCACGGCACCAGTGCTCGCGTTACCAGATTTACAACAACCATTTGAGGTCGAGACAGATGCCTCTGACTATGCTATTGGGGCAGTCCTTACTCAACATGGACATCCAGTGGCATATCACAGTGAAACACTTTCAGACACAGTCCGGAAGTACCCCACTTATGATAAAGAGATGTATTCCATTGTACAGGCCTGCCGACAATGGAAGCATTACATTTTGGGGAAGGAAACGGTCATCCACACAGACCACCGACCTCTGCAGTTCATACAGACCCAAGGGAAATTGCAGAATGATCGCCAACAAAAGTGGTCTACATACCTGCAACAGTTTCACTTGAATATCAAGTATAAAAAGGGCAGCACACAATAATGTTGCAGATTGCCTCAGTCGACCACCGATCATGGCGCTAACCACCGTGCTCAACTCTTGCGGGCACGAGACTTCTGATTGGCCACTTCTCTACAAAAGCGACCCAGAATTCGGCCACACATACCAGACACTCTTGGAGGGTCGGCAGGTTGCAGATTTTCACCTCCAGGATGCCCTATTATGCCACCTCGGTCACCTCTGTGTTCCTTCAAGCGAGCGTGCCAAGATGATTTGGGAAGCACACTACAGTCGGGCTGCTGGGCATTTCGGGGTCGAGAAAACAGTGGCAGTACTGCAAAACTATTTCTATTGGCCGAATCTTCGACAGGATGTTGGGAAGTACATCCGATCATGTACTGCCTGTGCCATTGCCAAACCGACCATTAAGAAGCAAGGCCTCTATACCCCGTTGCCTACCCCTAATCGACCTTGGGAATCCATCTC
This sequence comes from Pinus tabuliformis, assembly GCA_031772625.1. NCBI lineage: Eukaryota > Viridiplantae > Streptophyta > Pinopsida > Pinales > Pinaceae > Pinus > Pinus tabuliformis. Next base: position 638,778,604 of record CM062811.1, read on the forward strand.
CATGGATTACATGTCAGGCCTTCCTTCCACTAAGCATGGAAATGACTGTGTTTTTGTGGTCGTCGACAGGTTTTCAAAGATGGCCATTATGATGGCCTGCAAGAAGAATATCACAGCGGAAGCCACTGCTAAACTCTTCTTTGAACGAGTGTGGGTGCACTTTGGGATCCCACAGTCTATCATCTCAGATCGGGACAGTCGGTTTCTAAGCACCTTTTGGTCCAGTCTCTGGTCAATGCTGGACACCAAACTCACGAAGTCCACAGCCTTCCATCCTCAAACTGATGGCCAGACGGAGGTTGTCAATAGGATGATTGTGCACATTCTGCGCATGTATAACTCAAAGAATCCACGCACATGGGACGAGAGCCTCCCCTACGTTCAGCACAGCTACAACCGAGCTCTTCACAGCTCCACTGGCCATAGCCCTTTTTAGGTGGGTTTGGGATTCCAGCCACTATGCCCCATTGATGTGGCCGTGCCACTTGCAGCTACTCACATGAATTCAGCTCATGTCCAGTCTGAAACAGATAAGGCCACCAGCTTCATTGAGCGAATCCAACATATTCGCCAGCAGGTCCATGACATTCTTGAGAAATCAAATGCCAAGTACAAGCAGCGACATGATCAACATCGGGTGCCACACAAGTTTCAGGTGGGCGACAAAGTCTGGTTGCATTTGCAAAAGGAACGCCTTACTGGAGCCTATCGAAATTGAGACCACTCCGATATGGTCCTTACACCATTACTAAGGCTATGGGAGACAATGCATTTGAGCTCAGCATTCCCCCATTCCTTGGCCTGCACCCAGTATTTAATGTGGACCGCCTTCGGCCATACTTTCCACCATTGCTAGACACATCCGACATTGCAGAACAGCTCAAACCCACAGAATTAAATCCAGATTGCATGGAACAAGCTGCAACTGATCGGATCATGGACACACAGATCAAGAACACTCGCCAACAGAATATCCAACTGTATCGAGTTGTCAAAGTGGCCAACTCCTTCAGCAGGGCAAGTGGCTCACCAGGGAACAAGTTCAGCAAAGTTTCCTCATCTCATGGAGGAACTTAACGCAATGGGGACCATTGCTTCCTAAGGGGGAGGAATGATCCAGGTGGATATTGGTGGCCACCTGCCAAGTCCACCTGGACCCCCACCATTGTCTTTCTCAGCATTTTCAGTTTCCTTAATTGTAGCACAACTTACTATTTTTAGCAGTTTTTCGGGTCCTGAACTTCCGGAGCCGTTTTGAGGCCCTAAACGACGTTTTTTGGGAAATCTGGGGGCAACATGGGTCCATGGACCGATGTTTCCCTTCCCAAAGTGGTAGTAGTCGGATAGGGCTTTCTAACGAGCTATTGTACGCGTCAAACGTAGATCGTATGCCAAAGTTACGACCCCGGGAAGTTGATGTACCAATTTACCCAAACGGGGCCCACAGTTTGGCGTTTCATCTCCTAGGGTTAGGTTTTGGAATGTTAAGGGTTGTCCATTGTTTCTCAACAATAAATAGGCCTTCGAGCCTCATTGTAACACAGTTCAGGCATGTAGCCATCACATCTCTTCTCAGAGATAAGCTACCATCGCCCTAGCTAGTTTATTGCCATTTCTGTTTGTAAGCATATTTCAGTATTTTCCATTAATGAAATGAAGTATTATTTCCGCTGCATCTTTGTGTATATGGCTATCTCTGTAATTTGTTGCGTTCCTGTTTAAATCCGGATCAGTGGTATCAGAGCGGTCTGCTTTTTTCTCTGTTTTTATTTGCATGTCCCCAACAAGGTCGGGATATAAGGAGTTAGGGCTTGAACTGGTTGAACCTTTGCAAGACCAGCCTCGCAAATCCCGACGGCCTCCTATGGTGGACGAGAAGAAAGACGAGGGGGCAGGAGATCCCATCAAAATCTTGCTCGAAGAAGCGTTCGAGCGACAACGGAACGCGATGATGGACAGCTTTGCGCAGATCCTTCAGCGGCTACCCAGAAGCGGCGCATCGGCTTCCAGTAGCTCCTCTTGAAACGCCACACACTTTAAGGTACAAGTTAATTTTGAAATCCCCATATTCGAGGGTCATATAGACGCCGATGCCGTAGATAAATGGTTAAATCTGCTAGAGGGTTATTTTTCTGTTCATGAATTTTCGAGTCGGGAAAAGATTGTTTTTGCTCTTCTCAAAGCAGCCCCCCACGTCAAGGACTGGTGGGAAACCTACTGCGAGCAGAAGGATGAAAGTACTGGCTCACTATTTTCAGCCGCACCCACCTGGGATTCGTTCCGGGATGCCATCAAGGAGCAGTACTACCCTGTCGGAAGCTATGAGGATGAATACATAAAGTGGACCACACGCTGCGGCAGGGAAGGGACCAAGACGTGCCGGAGTTCACCAATCTTTTCCATACCCTTCGCACAAAGTTGGGTATCAAGGATTCGGAGCAACATTTGATACTCAAATACCGTGGCTGCCTGCACAAGTACATCCAGGAAGAAATACAGTTCTTAAACATCCCCTCGCTCGGCGCAGCATACCGGTATGCCGTCAACGTCGAGCAGAAGTTTAAACAAAAGAAGCGAGACTTTGGATCTGCAAATCCAAAGCAGGGGAAAGGTGCCCCAAACCACAGAACAAAGGACAAAGCCAAGGCGGGACAGCCCAAGACAACCAGCCGAAGCTGCAAGCAAAGAGCAACGCCGCGAAGCCGAGAAAGGACACTGGAAAATGGTGCGAGTTCCATAAGAGCTCCACTCACAACACAAGTGAGTGTCGGGCCAAGCAGTCACTGGTGGCTGAGCTAAAGGTTTCAGAATCAGATGCATGTTCCGACTCTGAGTCAAAACCCGATAAGGGGTATGAAAAAGGGAAGCAGATCATTGATGCGGATCCCAGCGCCACTGTTGCTACCGCAAAGATCCAGAAAAATGAACCCGAAGATCCAGAGGAGGAGGAGCGTCTCTTCCACTCCCAGATGTGGGTAAAGGGCTCCCCGATACAGTTCATTGTTGATAGCGGGAGTCAAAAGAACCTCATTTCGGCAGAGGTCGTGAAGCGGTTGGGCTTACCGACCACAGCACATCCACAACCATACACCATTGGGTGGCTTCACCAAGGGCGAGATCTTCGCGTGAGCCAGCAGTGTCGCCTTCCATACAACATCAAGCCCTTCACGGATGAGGTATTGTGTGACATTTCTCCCCTTGAAGTTTGTGATGTATTACTAGGACAACCATACTTGTGGAAGCGACATGCTGTGTATGAATCAAGGCCCTGTGCTGTTATTATTACATTGGGAAATATGTTGTTCAGGATACCAGAGGTAGCACCACCTACCGCCATCTCTTTGATTACTGCAAAACAATGCAGTAAGATCATTTCCAAAACCAGGAAATTTGTTTTCCTGATGATACGCCCTCAAGGGAAGAAGAAGACAGTGGCCGCGGCCTCCAAACGGGGTTCCTCTGCACGGCAGCTACAGATGGACAAGATTGTGGAGGAGTACGAAGACATCTTCACCTCCCCGGTAGGGGTTCCTCTGCACTGTCAAGTCAAGCACTCCATCGATCTGACCCCAGGTGCGCCGCTACCCAATGGACCAATTTATCGGCGCTCCGTTCTGGAGAACAATGAAATCAAGAGACAGATTCAGGAGCTCCTGCAGAAAGGTCACATTCGTCCGAGTTCTTCGCCCTGTGGGAGCCCGATAGTGTTGGTACAGAAGAAGGATGGGACGTGGAGACTCTGTATTGACTATCGGGCGCTGAACAATATCACTGTCCGCAATAGGTACCCGATCCCGTGGATTGATGACCTCCTAGACCAACTAAAGGGGGCGAAATATTTCAGCAAGATCGATCTGAAGTCAGGATATCACCAGGTACCAATTGAACCCTCAGATGTGTGGAAGACTGCCTTCAAATCCAAGGAGGGCCTCTTCGAATGGTTGGTCATGCCTTTCGGATTGACGAATGCTCCTGCAACCTTTATGAGGCTAATGGATGACATCTTGCGGCCATTCACCAACTCCTTTGTAGTAGTATACTTGGATGACATTCTGATCTTCAGCCAGAGTTGGGAAGAGCACCTCCACCACATCCGACAGGTTCTCCAAACACTGCGGCAACACAAGCTATGTGCCAATTTGGAGAAATGCACTTTTGGCATGACCGAGGTTCAGTATCTGGGATACATCATTGATGAACAGGGGGTGCATGTCGATCCAGCCAAGGTCCAAGTCATTCGGGATTGGCCCTCTCCAACCACTCTAACAGAGCTCCGCAGCTTTCTAGGTCTTTCCAACTTCTACCGCAGGTTTGTGTTGGGATTTTCTCATATTTCTTGGCCCTTGAGTGAAGTCACCAAGGGCGGGGCGAAAGAAAAATTCTTTTGGTCTGAATCTCAACAGAAGTCATTCAGGGAGTTGAAGGATCGCCTCTGCACGGCACCAGTGCTCGCGTTACCAGATTTACAACAACCATTTGAGGTCGAGACAGATGCCTCTGACTATGCTATTGGGGCAGTCCTTACTCAACATGGACATCCAGTGGCATATCACAGTGAAACACTTTCAGACACAGTCCAGAAGTAGCCCACTTATGATAAAGAGATGTATTTCCATTGTACAGGCCTGCCGACAATGGAAGCATTACATTTTGGGGAAGAAACGGTCATCCACACAGACCACCGACCTCTGCAGTTCATACAGACCCAAGGGAAATTGCAGAATGATCGCCATCAGAAGTGGTCTACATACCTGCAACAGTTTCACTTGAATATCAAGTATAAAAAGGGCAGCACCAATAATGTTGCAGATTGCCTCAGTCGACCACCGATCATGGCACTAACCACCGTGCTCAACTCTTGCGGGCACGAGACTTCTGATTGGCCACTTCTCTACAAAAGCGACCCAGAATTCGGCCACACATACCAGACACTCTTGGAGGGTCGGCAGGTTGCAGATTTTCACCTCTAGGATGCCCTATTATGCCACCTCGGTCACCTCTGTGTTCCTTCAAGCGAGTGTGCCAAGATGATTTGGGAAGCACACTACAGTCGGGCTGCTGGGCATTTCGGGGTCGAGAAAACAGTGGCAGTACTGCAAAACTATTTCTATTGGCCGAATCTTCGACAGGATGTTGGGAAGTACATCCGATCATGTACTGCCTGTGCCATTGCCAAACCGACCATTAAGAAGCAAGGCCTCTATACCCCCGTTGCCTACCCCTAGTCGACCTTGGAATCCATCTCCATGGATTACATGTCAGGCCTTCCTTCCACTAAGCATGGAAATGACTGTGTTTTTGTGGTCGTCGACATGTTCTCAAAGATGGCCATTATGATGGCCTGCAAGAAGAATATCACACAGCGGAAGCCACTGCTAAACTCTTCTTTGAACGAGTGTGGGTGCACTTTGGGATCCCCAGTCTATCATCTCAGATCGGGACAGTCGGTTTCTAAGCACCTTTTGGTCCAGTCTCTGGTCAATGCTGGACACCAAACTCACGAAGTCCACAGCCTTCCATCCTCAAACTGATGGCCAGAGGAGGTTGTCAATAGGATGATTGTGCACATTCTGCGCATGTATAACTCAAAGAATCCACGCACATGGGACGAGAGCCTCCCCTACGTTCAGCACAGCTACAACCGAGCTCTTCACAGCTCCACTGGCCAAGCCCTCTTCAGGTGGGTTTGGGATTCCAGCCACTATGCCCCATTGATGTGGCCATGCCACTTGCAGCTACTCACATGAATTCAGCTCATGTCCAGTCTGAAACAGATAAGGCCACCAGCTTCATTGAGCGAATCCAACATATTCGCCAGCAGGTCCATGACATTCTTGAGAAATCAAATGCCAAGTACAAGCAGCGACATGATCAACATCGGGTGCCACACAAGTTTCAGGTGGGCGACAAACTCTGGTTGCATTTGCAAAAGGAACGCCTTACTGGAGCCTATCGGAAATTGAGACCACTCCGATATGGTCCTTACACCCATTACTAAGGCTATGGGAGACAATGCATTTGAGCTCAGCATTCCCCCATTCCTTGGCCTGCACCCAGTATTAATGTGGACCGCCTTCAGCCATACTTTCCACCATTGCTAGACACATCCGACATTGCAGAACAGCTCAAACCCACAGAATTAAATCCAGATTGCATGGAACAAGCTGCAATTGATCGGATCATGGACACACAGATCAAGAACACTCGCCAACAGAATATCCAACTGTATCGAGTTGTCAAAGCGGGCCAACTCCTTCAGCAGGGCAAGTGGCTCACCAGGGAACAAGTTCAGCAGAAGTTTCCTCATCTCATGGAGGAGCTCAACGCAATGGGGACCATTGCTTCCTAAGGGGGGAGGAATGATCCAGGTGGATATTGTGGCCACCTGCCAAGTCCACCTGGACCCCCACCATTGTCTTTCTCAGCATTTTCAGTTTCCTTAATTGTAGCACAACTTACTATTTTTAGCAGTTTTTTCGGGTCCTGAACTTCTGGAGCCGTTTTGAGGCCCTAAACGACGTTTTTTGGGAAATCTGGGGCAACATGGGTCCATGGACCGATGTTTCCCTTCCCAAAGTGGTAGTGCTCGATAGAGCTTTCTAACGAGCTATTGTACGCGTCAAACGGAGATCGTATGCCAAAGTTACGACCCCGGGAAGTTGATGTACCAATTTACCCAAACGGGCCCACAGTTTGGCGTTTCATCTCCTAGGGTTAGGTTTTGGAATGTTAAGGTTGTCCATTGTTTCTCAACAATAAATAGGCCTTCGAGCTCATTGTAACACAGTTCAGAGGCATGTAGCCATCACATCTCTTCTCAGAGATAAGCTACCATCGCCCTAGCTAGTTTATTGCCATTTCTGTTTGTAAGCATATTTCAGTATTTTCCATTAATGAAATGAAGTATTATTTCCGCTGCATCTTTGTGTATATGGCTATCTCTATAATTTCTTGCGTTCCTGTTTAAATCCGGATCACACAAGGAGGTAGTTATCCCAAAATTGTATAGCAGAGTAATAAAACACTTCATTTAGCTGTTATAGTGGATTAGTTGCAATTTAACTTTCAGTCTTAGTCTTTCATTTTAGTTTGTTGCAATTTCATTTTTAGTTTTAGAACAATGAAGTACTGAATCCCTCCAAATGTTGTCACAAGGAGGTAGTTCTCCCAAAATTGTATAGCAAAGTGATGCAACACTTCTTTTAGCTTTTATGCTAGAATAATTGCAATGTCATTTTCAATCATAACTTTTCATAAGTTTTTC